>CAUXEY010000003.1:0-14564 GCA_963565745.1 Phengaris arion
CATTAATTCTATGTCCTCGCTCCATAGCGCCCCTAAGGCTACACCTCAACCAAATTCTTTCTATTATAACTAATAATTGTACATGGTTTGGTCATAATACAACACTTTATCAAATTTCATTTTGCTTATTTCAGGCATAGAAGTATGTGAGTTTGAAGGCTATGAGCTTGGACTGAAAGCCACAAAAGACTTTACCGAGGGTTCATTAATGCTGACAATACCCCGCAAACTCATGATGAGTGTATCAAATGCAGAGGAGTCCGAACTATCACAGTTTCTAGAAATAGACCCATTGACAGTTATGCCAAATTATATTCTTGCTTTTTATTTACTTCTAGAAAAACAAAATCCAGGTAAATTTTTTTTTTTTTACTAATTTCTTAAGTTAAAAATGGTCAATTGTTTTATACTGTATATTCCATAATGGAATGATAACAGTAATGGAATAATAATTAAAATAAAACCAATAATAATATTTAAAATATTAACTACAATATTTTTAATGCTTCAATTCTATATGTTGCTGTATATAATATTTCAAATTTATTAATCTTTAGACTAATAAAAAATCTTGTCTTAGTTAAGTTTCGAAAAGAAAAAAATACATTGAGAATTTATAACAATTTCAGGTTCATTTTGGAAGCCATACATAGATGTTTTACCTGAGAAATATACCACAATTCTTTACTTTACCTCTGAGGAGCTGGCTGAGCTAAGGGTGAATATCAATAATATTTAAAACTGATGTTTAAAAATTGTATGAATTGTTACGAGCTAAGGACTTCCGTTTCCAGCTCTTAATAAATTTAATAATAATAATATTTTTTTAATTGTTCCAGCCATCACCAGTATTTGTGCAATCACTGAAACTATACCAAAGTCTTATTAAATGGTATTCATATTTTTATAAAAGAATTAATACCATGGAACACCTACCAGTGATGAAAAAGCTGAAAGAAGTTTATACATTTGAAAATTACAGGTAGTGTACATATTACTAAATCAAAAACATTTGACTGGACTATGTTTTAATGTATTTATTTAATTTCATTGAAACATGAATGACCGATAAATTATTATTTAACAAAACAAAAACCTGACTGAGTAATTTTGATGTACCCACTGTCACTCTCACAACTAAGACAAATTTCAAGCTCAAATGCAACAAGCCATTTAGGCTCTGGAGTGTGCTAAAGAAATATGTATACATACATACATACACTCGAAGAACATTACCCGCCTTCTGGCAGAGTTGGATAAAACGGGTAGCATTAATGTATTTAAGCAGCACATTATTGATTATTGCTTGACATTAATTCCTAGAAATTTTGATTTGCTGAGTCCAGTTTAACTCAAATTGTTAATTTTGAAAGCAAAGTTTTTAATACTAACAATACTGAAAAACATACAAAATAGAATATTATAATAATTAATCAATATAATATTATATAAGATGACCTTAAATTAGAATTTGCATCAAGTTGATAGACATAGTTGGATATCAAAATTAATATATTTTTTCGTATCAGAACTAGTAACTAAGGTCTGAGTTTATTAAATATTAATCTATTAATCTATATAATATTAAGAATAAATTAAAGAACTTTACAAATAATTTCAGTCTAAGTCATTAACTAATTATAGTCTAATATTATTGAAATGGTTTCCTTAAACTGTCCCACATGTATTCTGGTGATTCATTACCTTTATGTGTGTCCAAAGAATCTATAGCGTAAATGTTTGAATTTGAGAGCATAGGACTCTTACTACGTGTGCTACTGTTGAGTTTTTGTCCCTTTCTATTCTCAAAAACGGGTGTTGGTATGTCTTTAATTTTTCGACAGGAATTGTTTCTTAATATCTTGGCGTCCTGCTTCCACTTTAGTATGCTGTATGTTAGCAAAAAAAGGACGAGAGACAGGCCAATAATACAAGCAGTGGCTACTGTCACAGACTTGGTAGTGCTCATATAGCTAGGTTCTACCGTGTTTAACACTTCTATGCTGTCATTTTCTTGATACAGATTTAAATCTTCATTACTATTAGATATTGGTACTAAGGGGGCTTTAAAGTTGTTAGTTAAGTATTGCAAATCTTGAAGAATGTCCAATTTATCGTCAAAGGTATTATCACTTGCTTTAAATTTGCTCACTCTTTCTGTGGGGATTTCTGGAATTAAAAGAGCATCAATATAATAACTGAAGAATTTGATTACCAAGTTATAATTGTTGATTCTTAAATGATGTATAAAATGTATAAAAATAGCCTATTCACGTTAAGTTTGAAGACTGGCAACAAAAATTAACCAATAACGGTTAGGCCGTGTTCATATTCACCAATTGTAGTAAGCCATTCAATCATTACGGACGCGTCATTGGTCAATGAGGATCAATAGTAGTCACTTAGTAGCAAATCAGATTTTTACTAAGTACATCGTACGTATGTGTATTAACTTACTGAGAATTTTATTTTTAAATTATTAAAATCCATCAAGGAATGGTGGATTTATTAAAGTTTTTCTGAACGGCTGGATTGAAACGCGCGCTTCCGCTGAAATCTTTACGATGACGTCATCTGTCGGGATCCGTGCGACAACGGCTTGATTGTCCTCATACTTCATACTCATATTTCATAAGTATTCATTATCCGGTTCTTTACGCTTGTGCCTCGCGTACATTGTTTTTGTCTACGTTAAATATTTTAGTTGTGTGACGACGACAGATGACGTCACAGCGACTTGCCTCATTCTTGGGCGCGTTTTTCGAACTAATTCAATAAAATCTTTGTCTTTTTTGGTCCAATTTAAATAATTTCTGGTCCAAGGTCGAAATTAAATTTGACGATAAAAGAACCAGTAAATACAGTAAAGTATTTACTGGTTCTTTTATCGTCATAATTCTGCATACCCCACAAAAAACATGATTGATCCTCACATTTACGCTGATGACTAATTTCAAACTTAACGCGAATAGATGATTCTAGAAATATTGATAGCTAATCGTCTTTTACTATTAAGAGATACAATGTAGTTTACTAACCATATTCAATCGCCATTGTAGTTGGAATTGTTTCATTATTTTCTTTATGCATGAAGTTGATTATTTCATTCCAAGTAATCAGTGGTTTATCAGCTTCTAAAGCTCTACCTTCCCTAGTTTCGTGCACGCTTGGTTTCTTTGCTACTGGTGTATTACTTTCTGCTTTATTCTCTTCTTCTTTTATTTCTTTATTCAAATAGTTTTTTGTAAAATTTTGAAACAGAGATATGATACCCATGTTTTCACTGTTCTCATTCACATTATTACCAAAGTCCATTACTATTGGTTTATTTCTATAATCTATTTGTTCAGTTACAGGATCAATTGTTGTTTTTGGATCATACTGGTTGGCTTCTAGTAGTGCTCGCAATGGGTATGTCTCTTTTGATATAGGCTCTATCAAAGATTTTGATAGGAAAGGTTCGGGTGGATTGGGTTCTCGCGATGCGTTATGGAATATGTCTGCCAAATGCACATGACTCGATCCACGTTCTCTTTGTTCGAACAACTCATTGAGAGTCATATTTCTTTCTTTCAAAATCCTTGATAACCTCTCACTTGCTGTAACATAAGAAATTACAGTTTACTGTAATGTTTCGAAATAAGATTAATTTAAAATAATTAATAAATCAAGTAGGTACTAGGTTTTTTTAATAATAAATTTCTAATATATAAATAAGTATTTGGCAATTGGCATTCAAGACAAATTTAATCGAGTAGGATATAAAATTAATATCAGACAGCTACTTACTTGAAGTATCGCTGAGAATCTCTTGTATTTCAATCTTGGCAGTTACCTCTGTTGTGCTCATTGACTTAGGAGTGGTCGAAACACCGAATATACGATTAAAATTGCGTTTTCTCGATTTATTTCTTCTTCGTGTTACAGATGACGATTCTGTTGTCAAAAAGTCTTCTAATGTTGTAAAATCATCATCATCAGCTGCTGTGGTTTTAGTTTTAGTAATGAATTCAGATGCTGGTACTAGATTTGGAAAGTTAAATATATCTTTGGTTTCAAAGTCTATAGGAGTTTCTGTAGTAGTTCTTTGTTTTGTTTTTTTGCGGTTAAATCTATTATCTAGGGTTTGTCGTCGGATGGGCAAAGTGGTTGTTGTAGGATAATTTTCTGGTGGCACTTCTGTAGTACTTGTGTAAAATGTTTCTGGGTCTAATTCAAAAACCAAAGGGGTGGTGGTTTCTTTATTTTCACAGTCCGTTTGCCTTACGATCGGTGTTTTAGAGTCCGCTGTATTTAATGTTTCTTGTTCATCAGTGTCACTAACAACATTTGAGTCTCTAAAATACGCAATGGTCGTAAGTTCGTTTATTTGCTCGTCCAATGTAGTTCTTGTCATTATTTCATCTGGAATAAATGTTGTTGAGTCTGTTTCAGATTCTGTGGTATCGAAAACACTAGGCTCGTTTTTTTCTGTTTTAGGTAACATCAATTCTTTAAAGTTTCTAAATCTTGTTGTATTTCGATTGCTGTGATACTTTATGGAAGATAATGTAATTAAATCTCTACTTAGTTGTGCTTTATAGGAGTTGTTTATTACTGGCCTCATGCGTAATTTTCTTCTTATGGTTGGAAATTTTCGCCTTATATTCACATTAGACACTTCCTTTCTATTCGAATTATTTGTTACAAATCTTGATCTTTCGTTCGATTCGTTTACTTTTATATCCTCTTTCTTTTCATTCAAATATATTGGTTCTGTTGTTTGACGCAGTGTTTCTACTTTTCTGTCCTTACTTAAATCCCTACTTTCATAATTCTTATTAGATCCTTGAAGGCTATTTTGATGAAATTGCAACACTGGCATTCTGGGAATTTCCGTTGCACTACTAGTTTCTTGGTTCTGAGCTGATTCTTCTGTTTTTAGTAAAGATACAGCTTGTTCTTTTCCACTTAGTAGATCCGATAAAGATAAATTATTTTGTTGTAGTATTTCACTTAAACTCTTGCCCTTAGATTTCTTCAATAATGCCTTTAATGCAAGAGGATCTAACTTTTTATTCTGTAAATAAAAATAATAGTTTAATTAATGTGTTATTTTTAATCTTTAATAAGTAGACATTTTTTTAAACCCTGGTTATAACTTATAAAAATCTACATTTGCTATGGACATGCAAAATTTATTTTAATTTTGATCAAGTATCAAATATAGCTTCTTGGTATAGTTCGAGTGTTCTTTATTGAAAACTTTGATTATTGTGCAATGCAAAAATAATAATAATTTAAAAATCACATATTCACCTGTTCTGGAATTTCGTTTATTTCCTTTCCTTCCTTATCTGATTCCAAATTGATTGAGCTAAGTTTGTCAATGTCATAATTTTTTTTAGTGCTGATATCTATTTTGTAAGGCATATGACCCTTCTGATGATTATTTGTAAAATTCGATTTATTTAATACTTCTTTTGGTTCTTTATTTTCATCTAAGTAATGCTTGTCTTCAATTTTTACTTCCATTCTATCTGTATCGCCAAATTCTTCTTGAGCATTGTGAATGTATGGTGAGTTGTCCTCGTTGTTTATTTCTACATGCTCATCTACGTGGTCGCGTTGTCCATAATCTGGTTCACCTACATCTGACCAAGGTCGAACGACAGGACGTTTTCTTCTTTGGCCTTTCCTTCGCCTATGAGGCCTCTCGATGCTTTCGTCTCTGCTATTGTACAAATGTCTACTAGGGTCATCCTCCTGGGAACGATCGACATGATCAATCTTTTTTCGCCGTTTCCTTGGAGCTTCTGTGTTATGATCGTACTCTTCTTGAATTGATGATGGAACTTCTGGGTTTGCTACTGGTTCAGGAAGTTCAATATCTTCAAGAGAAGGTACTTGTGGTCGACGCTTTCGTTTTCTTCCCATTCGTCGACGCCTCAAAGGCTCATTTGCGAGACTGTCGTGCCAATTTTCTGCTTTATCTGGCTGTAGTTGCTGGACGTTAGTATCTCGCCATGCCTGAAAATATACGAAACTAAAATCAACACAGAGTAAGACGCTCGCAGAGTATTTCTAATTTCGTCGCGTGTACAAAATATACTTTTTAATTCAATAAGTATTTTAATTACATTAATTTAAAGTAAAACGACAAATTACATAATAGCATTACTAGTGGAATCGAGGATTGCGAATTGATTATGGATTACGGTTGGCCGTGTGACGTTAGTTATCTCATCTGCCGAGGAAAGCTGTTACAGCATTCATAATGGACGAAAGTCGAAAGCGACGTGACCGGTTCTAGCGTTTGTCTTAGTGTAAATATTACAGAATATAGTGCGATATTACTATATCGCACTGTTGTTTTCCTCTGATTTCCGTGTTAGATGGTTTATTGAATGATCTATTTTAGTAACCTCGTTAGAAGATTTAATAGATTACTTAAATTAGATTTGTTTCTGGAATAAAGATGTTTCAAATTGAATTATTTTTAGATTTATAATACAGATTACAGGACTTAAGATAGGTAGTGTAAAAAGTAAAATATGTTAAATATTTGGACCTTATTCATCCATATCCTCGCATAACCTATGCGTGTAGAGTGTAAACCTGTAAACGACATCTATTAAACCATTATATAAGTGAGGTTTTATCTTTTTGGTCGAATGCAGCTTAAATGTAAAAACTGTTTTCTTGTTCAAATTACCTTATTAATAGTGTTTTAGAATCATACACGATTTTTTGTTTCCAAACAGTTAAACGGTGTGCAAACACGTAACAGTACGGAACACTGGCACTTTTTACTTTGTCATGAATTAATAACCTAACCAAGAGCATGTCAGGGACTAAGGTGGGTTCCGTAACTATAAATGCGTAAGTATTGGGTTTCATGCAAATTACTGCAAAAGTTACTGTCCGATTTCGTTCAAAATAATTTTCCTAAAGAGTATTTAGTATGATCTATTAGCATGGAAAATCGCAAATTTCTAAGTATCATAGTTTAGAAATGCCAGAAGGGGGCCAACTTATAAACCACTTTGGAAACCGATTGATTGATTGAATGTTTGACTTTGTAATAAAGTCATGTATTTTTACTGATGTAAGTTGTTTTACTTATTGGGGGTGGCTACCCCCAATAAGTAAAATGATTATTATTTTATGATGCCAAAACCGAGATCTATAATATACAGTTTTTAACTGTACCAAATTTCATCAATTTATTATGATTATATATTTATATCATATATATGATATAAATTATGAATACATAATTACAGAATCTAGAAGCGCCGATAGACAGACAGACAGACGGACGGACAGAGCGAAACTATAAAGGTTCCTTCAGTATTACGGAACGGAACTTCAGGAACGGAATCCTTAAAAAGTATAGATCAATTGTACGCTAGCACGCGTTTTAGTTGCCTGTTAAATTGACTAACTAGTTAATTTCTAGTCTTGAGTCTTTTTTCTCTTCATACGATATAGATAATGTTCCTAATGTTCTCTCTTTTCACTACGGATAAAAATACGATTATAAAGGTTAATAATAATTATATTATTGACATACAATCGAGATCAAATTTTAATAACAAATAGAAGTTGCCAAGGCATCGCAAAAGGCAATCACGCGGGAAACTTACATTTTGCCCCGGTAAAAAGTGGTCTACGTCCCCGTGGTCCACTCTATAACTGTACCAAATTTCATCAAAATCGGGGTCCCTATTCGATGCAAACAAACAAACAAAACATTCCTCTTGATTATAATTTTAGTATAGATATATGCTTTCTAAATAAACACAATAATTCTTGTTATTTATAATTTAGTGACAATTGTAGTTCAATCACGGCGTCAGGTTAAGAAATGATGTGAGACATTAATATCGTCATGCTATCAATTGTATAATATCAATTATTGTAAATAACCCAAATCAACAATGTAAACTTCAATGTGGACGTTTTATTGGAATGAAAGTGTTCTGTCATGCTGCTCCCCGCGCGCGGCTAAAATTCTGCGAATCATTCAATCCGTAAAATTCAGATTAAGATATTTTATAGTACCGTTCATTATCATAAATTCATTTTTATTTCTCGCTTTAGGGTTCCACAGTGAATTATCGTTATTTTTTAAAAAGACACCTGAGCGTTTTCAGAAAAATAGCACACCCCCTCGAAATTAGAATATTTTTTGCAATTATGTTATTTAAGTAATATTAATGATGAATGTATACTGATATAGTCTAATTTTCATAAAAAACAAGGTTTTTTTCTTCTAATTTGTGTTTTTCCATGAAATATTTGGTCACACAATAGATTTCTAAGGTTTTCGAACCTCAGAATGTGACTGTGCCCTTTTCCCAAAAAAGCCTGTTATTTTTGTATTTGCTATCATTTACATATTTTTTTTGTACCAGGTAGGTTGTTAATGTTGACTTTTAAATTTAAAAAGTAACTGTTGCTACCAAGATTCATTTTGTACTGAGAAAACATTTGAGAAAAATGTAAGTCATTAATGAGTCCTTGCACGGAGAATATTTTTCTTGATAAACACTAATTTACAAAGTAAATGTACTTAGTATTTGTATTTGCACATTAATACAAACCTATGCTGTGATATTTAAATCAAGATTCCTAACTATTTCATACAAATAGTACCTTTATATGGTCACTAAAGTAGAGTTTTTTATAGGGACAGTCACATACTGAGCGGGTGTCAAAAGTAAAGTCGCGTCTACATAATTTTATTTTAGCAATATAATTAAAAGAAATGAAATACAATTTTATTTAATATTAACTTTAATGTTTTAATATTAAAATAACAAAAACAAATTGAGATAAAACTTATACTCATGTATTCAACATTTTGTGCTTCAAGCACATAATTAAAAAAGTGTACAGTCTCAAAGTGAGTATTTCGTTTGTTCCCAACGAGTCACACTGTAACCTGTAACATTGACTAGTTTGGAAAAATTGTAAAATAATTCGCAACCAGTCACATTGTGACACGTTGGGAGACCTTTCCGAAATTATTCCCAACGAGTCACACTGTGAATCGTACCTACTCTTAGGTTTATTTTTTGTATGATTTGGGGTTATACTGATTACTGTTACGTCTTAGCCCTAATTTTCTCTATTCCACTCTAATCCATAGGTCAAATCCATTAATGGATTATATTAGATAGATAGTATAACCCCAGATCATACAAAAAATAAACCTAAGAGTAGGTACGATTCATAGTGTGACTAATTGGGAATTATTTTACAATTTTTTCCCAACCAGTCACAATGTTACAGGTTACAGTGTGACTCGTTGGGAACAAACGAAGTATTTCTTTTATCAAAAATAACATTATTATTAAGTAGTATTAATGTAAAAACTATTATAAATAACAACAAAGATAAACACGAATATCACGTATACGTATGTTTAGTTTTTTTTAAAGAACTTACGTATTTTTTTTATATCAAAAGTATTATTATCGAGATCTTCTTTAATAATTAATAACTATCAAATTAAACTTCAATATCACAAAACAAGTTGGCTTAACAAATACAGATTGAACCAACTTTATATATTAATCTGATACTTAAAAGATAAATTGACTTTTGAATGAGATCCATAATTTTAACTTAAATTACAGTAAACAAGAGTTAATTATTTTTCCTTATTCTAATTAATTTTAAATAATATTGATGCCACTGCGATCTTATAAAGTCCGAACAATATTCCGTTCGGACTTACGTTTGTAACAAAGTAACCAATTTGCACAAACAACGCACTCATCGGCTGGGAAGTGGTCATAAATGCAGCAGTCACAATTAAAACAAAAAAAAAACGGACTTACTAGAAGTATCAATATATCGTTACCCTGCATTCGTGATGTGAAATGCGGGGGTCCGAAAAATAGACAAGTAGATGTACCGCATTGGAAACAAAACTGAGACTTAATGAAATGTGTCTCCGTCCACGGCCAATTTAATTCGAAGAGGTAAAACTTGGCATAGTCGTTAAAATGCAAAATGTTGTCAATATCGGCTTGCATGCTGAATCTTTATTCCGAATCACCTGAAACCAAAGTTAGTAGACATGAAAATATAGCAAACTACTATGAAATAAATTAAGATTAAATTATATATTATAAAAAAAATACCTTCTATACATTTATCGCAAATGTAATCAATTAAAACAATATCGTTTATAGACATGCAATCATCACACACCCAGTTTTTGCAAGCAATGCATTTAATTTTTTGACCCAAAATAGAAGAGTGACATATTCTGCAATCTAGAAAAGCAATTGGTTTGAATTTTTTGGTATCATTAATTTTTTTTCTGGTCGTGGATTTCCTTTTCAATACAATTTGTGCAGAAAGAGACGGCTTATCGGTAAAGGGTTGGCTCACAGTGTCATTTTCGGACGAATGACTTGCATTACGAGTCATAGTAACATTGGTGTCTAAAATCTCGTCACAATGATCGCTGACTGTATTTTTACAAATCTCAGGGGTGTCAAAAATTATAAATGGAAGCTTCTGTGATAGAAGGGGTTCGTCGACCATTTTAGATTCATTCTCAGAAATATGTAAAAGAGGCTCATTGAATAAAGAACCGACATCGATATCTTCAACGGCACAATGATCTAGTGATATCACACAATCTTTTATACCTTCAATATGTTCCTCCTTGCGCAAATCGGCAATAATACGATTTTTCAGAAGTATGTTGTGGGTCTGAGGTGTGAAACAATTGCAAAGTCCTTTTTGGCAGAAACAGCTAATATCTCGGTATTTGATCAAATTCTTGTCTAGGGTAATTACCTGGTGAACTTTTTGGGTACCTTTTAGAGGTTGCACATTTGAAGGCAATATTGTGGCAATTTCGTCGATGGCATTATCTTGGATCAAAAATATCTCTACAGCATTCATGCACCTTCTTAAAATATCATATGCGTCTTCCGCGCTGGTGACATCGGCACCTTGCGTTACTTTCCTGTCTAGTGTCCGTTTGATTGAACCTCCAATCCCATCTGCTACGCTTTTGCCGTGTCCACTTTCATAGTAATTCCAAGTTGCATATTGAAATCCGTATTCGACAGTGAAGTGGCTTAGCAGGTAAAAGTTATTTTTTTGTCTATACTGAGAAGACGGCCCGTCAGTGTACATATGAACGATAGACGTATTTGGACTCTCTTTTTTAATTAGCTTGATAACAGGAGCTAAATGGGCCCATATAGCTGCTGGCTGATGATTATTGACATTGGCAATAGAGCAAAATGATTGGCATTTCTTGTTCCAGTATATCATACCTGTATGCAAGGTTATTTGTCGCTTAGAAGCGCCAAAATGCATAGCTTGAATTTCATTGCATAATTTAGCTTCGTAATTTTCGGAAAAGTCTGCTACAATAACAACCTCGTTGTCATTTAAATTTGATATAATTTTTTGGAACTCGGTTTGCTGGCGGTTCATATTGAAATAATGTGTTTTGAATGCAAGCAGATCTTTAGTAAATAAAGTTTTTAGCTCCAATATCCTTCCTATCTTTATAACTTTTGTAGTTTTTTTTGTTACCATTTCTTTGTTTGTTGTTCCATCTTTCTTTGTATATTTATGTATCTGGCTTTCCCAGCGAAACCAGCTGACTTCCCTGTCATTGTCAACATCCTCAAAACTAGGTGTCTTATTTTTACAATCTTTGCATTTATTGTGCATGCATTGGTAATTTTTTATATCACAGGCTACAGTTTTCAATATGTCCTTTAGACCAAACTGGACCACTTTATTCTTTAGCAAGGTATTGTGCAAAAATTCGATATTACTGTGCTTTACACAGAGACACGTGTTACGCGAATTAAGGTGCGGTGACAAAACATAAAAGGGTTTGTTTTTATAAAAGGTGGTGAAGCCATAACGGCCTCCTTCACTTTTGTATTTTTGGTATAAGTTCTTCAAGGTATCAGTCAAATATCTTATTTGTTCCTTCTTCTTGTGTTTTGTTCTTGTTTCCTTTTTTCCCGCTGTATTACGGCTATTATCATCTCTTACGTAAAACTGATTGATTTCTAGTATTATTGCACGTCTCACTCTCTTTTTTTTTGATCTTGGTTTATTTTTCAGTCCCATTAATTTGCATACGTAAGTTTTGTCCCTGCTGTTTACTACAATTTTTTTTAAAGTAACTTTTTCATCGTGGCTCTTACTATCGCTATAAGTTTTTTTCAATGATAGTTCTAACACTTCTTCTCTAGCCTTTAATTTTAATATATTAGTTTCCAATTTTTCTATCTTTGTTGTAGTTTTTTCCTTAAGCCGTTGGTATCGTTTTCTATAAGTCTCCTTTTGTATTCTCACTTTTTTAAGAATATTCGTTATGGTTTTGCATCTCTTTAATAATATTTTACACATTTTCAAAACTCTTTCATTTTTTTTATCATTTTCTGTGACTTCGTTTTTTGTTTCCACAGCGGCATCTGTTCTTAATTTTTCTCTTTTTTTTTTAGCGTCACTTTTCCGTTTGTCTTGCCTCCATTGCTCTCGCTGTTTTTCGGCTTCTGATGGAGTCATTTCCGAAATTGTCTTTCTTTTTGATTTCAGTCTCTGCAAATTTCGTGAACATTGAGCTTTATACTCATCTGGCCTCTCTTTCTTCAGCTTTTCTCTGTATCTTCTAGTTTTTTCAGCTCCACTAAGCGGCATTATAGTTCACTATAAGACAATGAATTTCTAATCTAATAATGACACAAACAAATTTTAATAGTAATAACATTTACCCCGTATCCTTCGAGGTATTATATGATCGAAGGCCGTACTTTATAATATTTTTTTCATATTTTCTATTTTAGGTCTTATAAAGATAAAAACATGCGAACCATTAAGTAACAAACATCGGAACAGGACAAAAACTACATGAATCTTGTAAAATGTTTAATTATACATATAGGTACTGACATTATATTTAATTATCAATCAATATGCCTATCAAATATCAATTATTTATTTAAGTTACTACAACAATTATTGACTAATTTACATGTATAAAATGAAATTCTATAATTTACCTGAGGTCACTGAATTTCTATCTTTTTAGGACGTAAAATAGAAAGTAGGTATTTTTTACTAGATACGATGTAAATGTTTTGAAACATTGACGCCTAATTTTTGTAGTAATTTAAATAAATTTTCGTACAAATAAGTAATGGACATTTGATTAGGCACATTGATAATTAAATACAATGTCTGTACCTGTGTAATTTAAATGTTTTACAAGTTTTATGTATGTAGTTTTTGTCATTTTATGATTTTACTGGTTGAAACGTAAAGTATTAGAAATGAATCAGCTCCCGCACAACCACTCCGATGGGACTCGAACCCACGACCTTTCGCTATCCGGGCGACTGCTCTAACTACTAAGCTACGGAACGTATAATAATATTTTATTAATTTTTATTACGTTATTTAAAAAAACAATAAGAATTGCATAGAGAATGCTAAAAAGCAAAAATAAAAATTTATTTATTGGTTTACTTTACGCCGTATCTATTAATATTTTGCACCTAATATCTATTTTGGGTTCTAACAAGACAAAAACTTCCAAACCAGTAAATATATAGTTCAATGTTGAATAAGGTACAATGTAAACTATTCTTTATGTGCTCAAACATGTTGTGACTTGCAGCTCAGGGTGTATGCGACCACCCAGATGGTCACATTCTGAGGTCACATGTCAGCTATCAGACTTTAAATTAATTCTGTAATTAATCAGCTGCTCTACTTAGCCGTCTAAAATATTACGGAATTGAAAGTTTGACCTATGTATAATAATGTTTAGTTACAAGATAAACAGAAAACGTGAAATATAAGCAGGAAATGGTCACCTTACCTGAGTGTAAAAATCGCGACCTGGTAATGACACACGAACGTCCGTTGCTCACTGCGTTAAACTTGGCACTGGCGTACGAAATCCAGTATTTTTTAAAAAAGGTCGGTACAATGTTGCCATCAGCCACCGCGAAAGATACCAACAGTAGTGTTTTAATACTAAAAAGGCGGTCACAATACTGAAAACTCAGGTTGAGACAGAAATTTGGACTTGCATTTATTATTATTTTTTATTAAATAATACATGAAAAAAACGTTTGATTATTCATTAAAATAAGAAGTAATTTGTACCAAAATCATTATAAACAACAGATACTTAAATTGAAAAAAATAATATCCTATAAAATGATCTTTTCTGAAAGGCTTATCACGTGGGACAGCCAAAAACCAGGTATTGGGAATACTTTAATTATTTATAAAAAATATAATATTGTGGGAATCATTTGTACTAAAATTATATGGTTAAACTACTTAAATGACAAATTGAATGTATATCACACTTTTCCATTTCTTTTGTCAGTTTAAGGACAATTAAATATTAAAACGGAGGGACAGCTCCAAAAGGGGGGTGTGCTATTTTTCTGAAAACGCTCACCTACTTTGGGCTTAAAGGACGTCCTACGTATGATAAAAATTAAAATAATGTGAAATAAATAAATTCTGCCCGAAATTTTACTCATCCCAAGTCGGTGTCTTGTGAT
>CAUXEY010000004.1:0-82500 GCA_963565745.1 Phengaris arion
TGTTCGTCCTAGGGACTCGGGGTTTGTGCCGTTTTTTAGGGGGCAGTGTGCTTTACGGCTCTACACTTACTTTTGGTTTGTGTTGCCTCTTGATTTTGCGCACCAGCACCTTCTCTATAAATTGAGTTTTTTCCCCCTCCTGAAAAATTTTTCAGGGGAGGGCTTACCCTTTTTTGTTGGGCTGTTTAGACGCTGGGGAGCAGCTAATTTAGCGCTCTTCCAAACCCACGCGTCTCTGGTGGATTTTTTTTTTTTTTTTTTTTTTTTTTTTTTTTTTTAATAAGCAACCACTCACCCCCTAGGTGTCCAAAAATTTTTTAGTACGGAGCGTTGTGAAAAAGCAGCTTATCGGGCCGCGGTTGGGCTCAGACTGGTTAGGTTAGGTTAGGTAGGTTAGGTTAGGTTAGGTTAGGTTAGGTTAGGTAAGGTTAGGTTAGGTTAGGTTAGGTTAGGTTAGGTTTTTTTTTTTTTTTTTTTTTTTTTTTGCTTGTTCCCCCGGCCATTAGCCAGGACAATTGTTTTCATTGTTTTATTCGTGACTAATATATTTTAATTTATTCCTAATACAATTGTTGGTTTTACTATCTTTACACTCTTTCTATTTATTTTGTTTACATTCATTTTCTTCTCTAATCTATTTACATTCCTCTTTTTATCACTATTTACATTTAATACTTCTTACTTCATTTTCCTGTTACATTTTTTACAAATTGTGCTTTTATTAATTTACAGTTCACTAACAATATTTATCGTTTATACGACTCCTTACATCTCACTTCTTTTACATTTCCATTTTTTCTGTTCTAACTATATTTCATTTACACTGTTTATTCATTTACCTTTTTTACTACTTTATATCAATTTCTTTCTCTTTGTCACATTTTCCTGCTAACGTCTACGACTACATTTCCTTGCTTACGTTTAACATTTACCCCTTTTTACAATTTCACCTTATACTTATTTACTACTTCTACTTATTTCTTTATTTCTATATTTTTTTACTTATATGTAATTTCTTATATTCTCTATCTATAGATTATGTATTTGAGCGGCTTAACCCACACATTCCAATATTACAATTTTCCTCTGCAATTTTCATCTACTGTTAAATTTATCTTCTACTTTTACTTTATTTATAGTTTGTTTAAGTTCCAGATTTTTTACATCAATTTTCTTTAGTTTCTAATTTTCTACTTTACATTCTCTTTCCTTCTCAAACCTTCTATCTGTTTTATATCTAGTTCTCTACTTCTCTGTATTTCGGTCTTTCCGTGCCCAGGGCGGACTGCCCGGCCGGGCGGTTTGCCGAGAGATTATTTTTACAATAATTCCCTGCATTTGTGGCACGCTATGCACACCGTGGTAAACCAAGGTGGTTTATAGCCGCAATAGTATCAGTTTACACAGTTGTTATTTCTTGAGCTATATATGCTGTGTTATGTATCATAACCATATATATGCTAAGATTTTAATGGCCAATTTTTTGCTTACACCAAATTGGATTCGCCAAAAACAATTTTTGACAAATGCCAGCTAGTTTTTATTTGAGCTATTCTGGCCGTACTGGTACCATTGCTACTACTCCTCCTGGCTATTGTACGCTACGGCTGCCCGAGCTATAGCGTCCCACTTCCGTCGTACCGGACACTCCGCACTGAATGCGTTGTGGTCTACCCTATCCAGTTTCTCTATTGAGCAATTCACACAGCACGCTTTGCTTCCGTCTTTTAGTTTCTCGCATTTGGACTGGTGATGTGCTCCGGAGCAGTGGCAGCACTTTTCGTCAGTATTGCTATCACACTGTCGCCTTCCATGTCCATACGCTAAACAGCGCGAACACTGTATTAGCGGGGACTGGTCGGCTACCCGGACGCGCTGCATGTTTATGTAAATGTAGCCCTCTTTAGTAAAGCGCTGCCACAGCCCCGGGGCCACACTCAGTACTACGTGCTCCGTTTGCTCATCTTTCCCCTTCTTCCTATATTTTATAGCTATTCTGTTTTCTGCACCATCAGGGAGCGGTTGCATGAGGTGCTCATTCTGGGTTCTAATTGCCTCGAGGATTTCCCCGTCAGTGGTCGGCTTGAGCACCCCATACAGCACTACCTGTGGGTCCTTGTTTTTAACTATTTCCACCTCAAAATTTCTTTTACTGTTCTCTATTTTATTTTTGATTCTATCTCTTTCTTTCTTATCCCTAAATCCTAAGATGACCTTTCTCTCTTTTCCTTTACGAATCCTATCTACTTTTATCCCCTCCTTTCTAGCCTCTATTATCTCTCCTATCCCAGTTATAATTTCCGTGCCCGACATGTGATTTTCCTTATCTGTTACAACTAAGGAGTGGAGGGTCATGTGCTTTGGTTCCGGTGGCGTGGTTTGGGTATCTCCACCGCCGCCAACCACACTCGCGTATGACCTGGTTGCAGTACTGCCGGAGCCCTGGCCCCCCACTCCTCAATTGCCCTATCTAAATTTTTCCTATTTTCCTGATTTTCGTTTACCACTTCTTCGTGGTTTAGTCTTATTTCTTTTGTTATTTTTTCTACTGTTTTCTCATTCACTTCCCTTACATACTTTTTCATACTTTCCTTACTCTCTTTCAACGATTTTTGGCTTATCTGTCTAATTTCCTCTATTCTTTCATTCATCTCCCTTTTCATATCCTCGCATTCTTTTCTGACATCCTGATTTGAGTTATTAATTTCTTCTGTTATTGTTTCTATTGTGTTTTCATTCACTTCCCTTACATACTCTTTTATACTTTCTGCGTTTTCAATTATCACTTCTTTGATCATTTTATATATCTCGAGGATTACTTCCTTACATTCTATGTCTTTTATAACTTCTACAGATTCCTTTAATATCTCCTTTTCACTCTTTTCACACTGCACTTCCACTTCCCTAGTCTCCCTAATTTCTCTTTTACTGTCCATTTCCGTCCTTTTCCTACTCAGCATGGCGACCTTCCCTATCTGACTCGAGATTTTGGTGAGGTTATTTGCTAATCCGGACCTCAAATCTCCCCTCATGTTTCTGGTCTGGTTCAGCAAATAAACGCTATTTTGTACAGTTTTTGATGTCTCGGCCAAGAGGGCACCGAGAGAGTCAATATCGTACTGGACCCTATCATCAACCACCGGACTACCTCGGCGGCTACTACCTCCCCCGCCGCTACTATCAGTCATCGGTCCCTCCATGGACAGACGGTGTGGGTTTTTAGGGCCTTTGTTGATCGGGGTGTACACAGTAGCCATTATTAATTTTTTAAATAATTTTCAAGTGATACTAATTTATGAAATGTAAGATAAAATATATATATACTGTTTGTTTAAGTAGTTGTAGTATATTATGAAATTTAAGATTTGTAATTTCTTCGGGGGAACGCGTCAATTATAAAATTGTATACTAGAATATTAAAATATTAATATAGTTATAAAAATGTAAATGATAAATTTTTTAAAAATTTATTTGTTTATGTCTAAAGATTGCGTCTAAGCGGTTTAAGTATTTTTGTGTAAGGCTCCAATATAAGCTTTATGAGATATTTTGTCCTAGGTTTCTTAATTCCGACTGATGTTACTTAAAAGCAAAACGCGTTTTTGTCAGTTCTTGTTGCTCTTTATTTTGTACAGGAGCTTTGCCTTAACCGCGTCTATTTTTCTAGGAGTATACGTGCTCCGATTAAAGTCTCGAGTCTATATTTTTATAACTAAGTGCTTAACCTATCAACTACACCAAAAATGATGTAGTTGGTCCTATTCCTAATATATCTTAAAGTAACAGCTGCTCCAATAGAGAGACAACTGGTCCTGAGTACTATATCCTAACAACTGTGCCAAAAATGACACAGTTGGTCTTAAGGTAGTATGATATACTTAGCTACTACTTGTCCTGAGCAATAACCTAACAGCTGTGCTAAAATCACACAGCTGGTCTTACAGCTAATAGCTTGTAGTCTTTTAAAATTAGTTGGTAGTATATCACAGTCAATAACTTACTAAAGCGATTTGTCCTAAGGGTTTTATGACGCCTTTCGTCGGTCAGATGCTCCTATTAGTTGTCTTAAAACTAACAGCTGCGCCAAAAATGACGCAACTGGTCTAGAGAGTTAATACCTTAGCTAGTGTATATGAATTAAAAATATGTATCACGGTCAAATGTCTCAACGACTCGTTATTCCCAGCTAAAATACTAACTATCCTACGCTATAGCCTAGCAGCTGTGCCAAAAATGACCCAGCTGGTCTCTTTTGCAATTTAGTTTTGCAATTTTATGACGTCTTCCGTCGGTCAAAACACTCCTACAGCAAGTTTAAGATTTAGTTTATAATTTATTTTATACGATTTTTACGCTATACTAGTCTTTATGGCCCTATCTTTAAGGTTTATGTATTTTATAGTCTAAAATTCAATGCCTGTTGATTTTTAATAGCAACCGAAACGTTATTTGGGTCGACTCCGCCCCTTCCGAGTTTTTAAGTTTTATTAATTTGTATTATATGTGGTATTTTTGACTACTTTTATGTATTTATTAAGTTTCCGTTGTAATTTTAAAATTATTACTTTTATAAAAAGTTATGGTTTATTTCTCTAGAATTTTATATTAATTTTTTCTTCCCGACAGATTTTGCACCGTAGGTAGATTATCTAGGTCAGCTCCTCCCCTTCCGAGGTTTACGCTTTACCGTGTCTCGGGGGGCGGGGCTTACAGTTGTTTTGGGATTTTTAATTTATACGATTTGCGTTATATTTTTAATTACTTTTATGTGCTTATTAGGTTTCCGTTGTAATTTTAAAATTATTAGGTTTATAAAAAGTTATAGTTTATTTCTCTAGAATTTTATATTAATTTTTTCTTCCCGACAGATTTGCACCGTAGGTAAGTTATCTAGGTCAGCTCCTCCCCTTCCGAGGTTTACGCTTGGCCCGAACTGCGGAATGTAGTCGGAGATCCCTAGGTTATTTTTTACTTTATTATTTTATATTTTAATATGTATGTATTCGACTTTTATTATTCTTTATGTATTTGTTTGTTACCTAGTGGCTAAATACTGTTTTTTAATTTTATCTAATATACTGATTTGGGATCTTTAATGCTATGTTATTTATGTTGTATTTAATATTTTTAACTATTTTATGTATTTATTAGACTTCTGTTTAGACTTTAAATTTATTAGGTTTATAAAAGATTATAATTTATTTCTTTAAGTATTTATTTTAATTATTTATTCCCCGACAGATTTTTATTTGTAGTTTGTTCACTTCGGGCTCCCGCACTATAGATAAGTTATCTAGGTCAGCTCCGCCCCTTACGAGGTTTACGCTTTGCCGTGTCTTGGGGGCGGGGCTTACTATAGTTGTTTTGAAGTTTTATGTTATTCAAATTTTGTAATGTACAATATTTTTAGCTACTTTTATGTATTTATTAAATTTCCGTTTAGATTTTAGAATTATTAAGCTTATAAAAGTTATTAGTTTACTTATTTAGAAATTTATTTTAATTTTTTCTTCCCGACAGATTTTTATATTATCTAGGTCAGCTCCGCCCCTTACAAGGTTTACGCTTTGCCGTGTCTCGGTGGTGGGGGCTTACCGCCGGGCTCCGCGAGTGCGAGCGGTATAGCCGATATAGGCGTGGACGATACCCGCGCCGCTCGCACCTATGGATGTTCCTATGGATGTTCTAGAAAGATCCAAGTGGTATAGGCCGAGCTCTGCTGTGTTTTTACGCGAGAAGTTTATGTAAAGTTTATTGTAAGGTTATGTTAAGTTAAATTGAAGTATTATGTTTATGTATTGCCTAGATTCCTAATATACTGTTTTATTATGGTTTTTGACTATTTTCTGGTTTTTGTTTAATTAATTTTAATGCCAATTATTACTTTTTTAATGTTTTTCTATTATTTTTAACTATAATTTTGTTATATTATTGATGTTAACTATTTATTTGACTTTTAAATACGTATTGAGTTTATTATTTCTAAAATATTTTTATCAACATTTATGTTTGTATTATTTTACGGCCAACTCTCGGCCTATAGGACCGCACACGAAGTACAGTATGGCGTCGGGGGGCGGGGCGAGCGAACTTAACGATTTTAATCCCTATTAGGGTTGCCCCTTTTTGTTATTGTGACCGCTGTTTCTGTTAGGGAGACCTAATAATATATTATATATGATTATAGATTTTGAAGATTTTTATGTTTGTTTTATGATTCGTATATGACTAGGGTTATACTTCTAAGATTTATTTATGATTTATTTACTATGCGGTTATTATATTGTTTGTTTTTAGTGTTAAGCTAGTGTACGGTGTGTTGTTTATTGGTGTATGTATGTATGTATGTGTATATAAATATATATATGTTGTATTTACTTTTGTCTTATTTGTATATATATATGTTTTAGTATTGGTATGTGTGTGTTTATTGGATGTTATATACAGATGTTGTATTATTTACGATTTCTTAACTTTTTTATTATTGTTTTATTCAAATTTTAAGTTTTTTATTGCTATATAGTATTGTTTTTATTTACTATTTGTCTGTATAATATTATCTATATAGTGTTATGTACTTTTTTCACCCGGTTTTAACTTTTTTATATTTTAATTTACCTTATTTTTGTACTATTTTATATGTATATATGTGTCTGTATTTGTATATAGCAACTTCTACCCTTTGCTCCTATATACTCCTAATTTTCCAAGATTTTTAAGATACTTTTTAGTGTTTATTTACTATTTTGTTTTGTCCTATTTTGTGTTTTATGTGTTTAGTTTATGCACTTATACTTATATATAACTGTTCTTATGTTTATATTATACTGTTTTTAGTTACCTAGAATTTATGAAACATACATACACAAGAATAAAATTAATTCAATGACCGACGAAAAACGTCATTTGCAGCCCTGAAATCCGTAGGTTCCACCCACTTTGTGACGTCACTTTTTTGGCTCTTAATCTGCAATTTCCTAAGTAGTTACCTGATGGATTCTGTCTAAACTATGTATACTTGTTCCTCCTGGTGGACTCTATTGGGATTAAGTTTAAAGGTTTTGAAAAAGTTCCTAATCTAGCTAAAATTAATGATTTTTCCTTATCAGTAGGGGGCGTGGCCTCCCTGAGTTAGAAATTTGTCGGAATCCTACGAACTTCACTTTTTTGTCTTAAAAGCTAAATAACTTACTAACTATAACACTTATAATTGTGGGGCTTTCACTGTCATGAGCCTTACTTATTCTATTTTCTACTGTATTAAATCTATATTTTTATCTTTACTCTAAATTAACTTTTTTGAATCTTTAAAATTTTTTGTCGTAAAAACTAAAACTTAAAATGTCTTTAAATGCCACTTAGCTCTGTCTCCGCTTCTCCAGGCTGTTGGTGTCGACTCACGGTGGTTGTCCGCTGGCTTCCTCGAAGTCTAGACCTCCTAGGACTAGGTCTAGGTTTTTTCGTTTATTCCTTTTTTCTCCGGAACTATCCACCGGAACGACTCCAAATTTTTGGAGTGGGAGCTCCTGGTCGTCACACACACTATTCACAAAAAATACTGGCACCTTACCGCTTTAGGTTGCCAGATAATAAATTTTGAAATTTGCCGAAATTTTTAAAGTCCTTTAACTTTTTTGTCACTAGTCCGATTTTAATTTAGAAAACAGTTCTTGGTAGCCCCAGTTGTTCCGCTTCGAGATCTGCTAATTTCTTTTCCCCCCCTGCACTCCCCGTGTCCGCACCACTTTTCTGTTTTTCGGTTTTTGGCCTGCTGCTTCACGGATCTTCACGGCAAAAATCTAGTTTTTTGCAGGCAGCAGGCTAGGGTCCTTGGCTACGCAGGGGTGCAATAAAAAATGGGGGTCGTCGATCTTAATCGCACAGCGCACGCGTCCGAAGGTTAAAAACCGGGCAAAATTCCGGTTTTCCTTGATTTTCTCGGGTTCCTTAAGTCCGATTTCCACGCGGTTTTCACTGTCACTCTAGTCACGTTCTTCCGCGTGTTTTAAGCTATCGCACGAGTTTGTACTCCGATTTTGACCACTTCCACTTATTTAAAACGATTTTTCGCGGATCGGAGCTCACTAAGTGCTCGCGGGGCGCGTGCTGCTTCGACGGCGGTCGAAGCCGAACTGGGTTAGGTTAGGTTAGGTTAGGTTAGGTTAGGTTTTTTTTTTTTTTTTTTTTTTTTTTTTTTTTTTTTTTTTTTTTTTTTCCACAGACCTAGGTGGTCCGTGCCCTTGTTAAGTTACATTTGTATTCATTGTTTTTCGCAATACGTCAATTCCTTTTACAATTTTTATTTGATTGCCCTGAAGGGGCCTGTACCCTGAAGGGGTTTACTTTTCTTGGCCACCGGATGGTGGCTGATGTCGTCTAGTCTGTGTTGTGGTCATCTTTTTGAATTGGATGCCATCAGTCTTGATTTTCCGGGGTGGTGTCGTCTTCTTCTAGGACCAACATGGATTTAAGGCCGAGACCATTGGTCTCTGTTTTTTGGTTGCCTTGGATTCTGCCGTCCATGTTGGTCTAAGTGGCACTCTTTTGGTTACCGCCGGTCACTTTTTGGTGTTGTCTATCCGGGTTTTTGTTTTTGCCTTTGTGCTTGTGGACATCTTCTTGATTTGGATGCCATCAGGCTTGATCTTCCGGGGTGGTGTCGTCTTCTTCTAGGACCAACATGGATTTAAGGCCGAGACCATTGGTCTCTGTTTTTTGGTTGCCTTGGATTCTGCCGTCCATGTTGGTCTAAGTGGCACTCTTTTGGTTACCGCCGGTCACTTTTTGGTGTTGTCTATCCGGGTTTTTGTTTTTGCCTTTGTGCTTGTGGACATCTTCTTGATTTGGATGCCATCAGGCTTGATCTTCCGGGGTGGTGTCATCTTCTTCTATGGGCCATCATGGGTTTGAGGCCGAGACATTGGTCTCTGTTTTGGTTGCCTTTGCTGTTAAGGCCCATGATGGTCTAGGTGGCACTCTTTCTGGTTTCCGCCGGTTTAGTTTTGTGTTGGTGTTTTGGTCCGTTGTGTTTTCCGCTTTTGCCCTATGGAATAATGGCCGAGACTATTTTGTTGGTTGTAATTTCGTCCCTGTTTTTGATTGCCATTTGCATATTATATTCCATAATGGTCTTTGGGGGCATTTTGAGCGGTTCTCTCATTAAGGCGCCGCTGTCATCTGTAAAGTAGATGCATTCCTTCGTGTGACGCGTCAGGGCGACCACCGCATGTGAGGCGCTGTCGTGTAGTTGTATTTTCCTCTTCTGTTGTTTAACGATGTAAACTCTTTCATAACACAATCCCTGTGCCTCGTGTATCGTGAGGATTTTAGAACCTTCGCCCTTCCCGTACCCTAGGTTTGTGAGGGTTTTCTTCTCTACTTGAGTGTAGGTTAGAAGTAGAGTGTTGGGCTGGTCCTTAGGGATCTCCGCCCCTGTCCTGGGTTTTATCGACAGGGATTTTACGATGGTACTTGAGGAGTAGATGCCCTTGTGGATGTGTTTTAGCGCGTAAGCGACGTCTTCCGGGCATCTATGTGTACAGAGTAGTTCTTGAGTTACATCTGTGAGGTGATTTGGGCGGTAATAATAGAGGGTGAATAGATTTTCTCGATCTATGTAGGGCAGCTGGTTTATGTCCCCTATGAGGAGCAGGTCTTTGGCCCCGACAATACGCATGATCATTACAATGGAACCGAAGTGATTCATTAATGCCTCGTCCGCGAGGAGCCTGGTGCATTTTAGGCTTTCGAATCCCTTCCGTCCATTTGCAAAAATCGACGCCATGGTGCGTATTCTCTTTTTCGCTTCTTCACCTGCTCTCTTTGTGATCCTCTCTATTAGGTCTTTCTTCGCCTCTATCGTTGTTGTTACAACTACATCCTCTGCTTTGTTGAAGTTGTTGATTATCCAAGTCGTCTTTCCACATCCCGGAACGCCATTTACCCAGCTTATTTCCGGGATTTCCCAGTAGTCGATGGGATCTGCTTCGGACAAGATTTTGGATGTTTCTAGTATCTTGTCCTCCAACCATATTTCAGTCCCTTTCGTGATCACGACTATGGGGTCTTTTGGTGGGGTGTCGAAGACGAGTTTTCCTCTCCTTTTGGTCCTGTCCTCATCCAGAAAGACAATTCCCGATGTGGCGTTGTACGCCGCCATGTGGTGTGTCAATTCTGCTCCTCTCAGGACGGTCGATGTGATGTTGTTGTAGACCGATGCGTTGGCTTCCTCTAGCTGGATTTCGAGGAGAGCTTCTTTCTTCAATCTGAACGACTTCATTATGTCTTCGCATTCCTTGGTTTTTACAATTTTATTGGCCTCTATTATGGCTATGTACTCAAGGTATGCGTTGATCATATGGTCTTCTAGTCGTTCGGCTTTTCTGAGGGAGGGAGGTTTGACCAGACCAAGTTGAGCTTGCGTTGGTTTGGCGGTGGTTTTTTGTTTTACTTGTTTTGGAGCTCTTAAGAATTTGTTGAGCGCTTCTGCTTGTGTATCTGGGCTTTTGAACACTTCGGGCTTTGGGGGTTCTTCTCCCTCTTCAAGGTCCAGGTCTTCTTGTGGACCCTTTCTGAGAGAGAGGTTTTCGCGTGTGACCAGCCGGTGTAAGTGCTGGTCAATCTTGCTGCTGGTTGTTTGAAGGTGCTTAGTTCTTGTTGCACCTGCCTTTTTCTCAGCTTCCCTTAATTGCCTTCTTTCCTTCTCTTTTTCAGCCCAGATATCCGCGCTAGATCTTGGAGGCTCGGTTGACGGCCCAGGTTTTGGAGATGTTGTGTTGGCCTCTTCTTGCTTTGGTGGAGATTTCCATTTGGTCAGTTTGGTTATACTTTTCTTTATTCTATTGAGGATATTGGTCTTGGAGTTTGGGTTGAGGTTATTGTCTGCCGCGGGATCATCAGCTTTTGGCTCCTCCGGTGTACGTTGGCGGCTCGTCGATGGTTGAACTCTTTGTGGTGGAGAGTTCGGTACGAGGAAGCTTAGGTCTTGTGTTCTTCCCTCGTACACTACCACTTCGTGCCTCTCGGATGCTTTGACACATCCAAGGTAGTCCGCCGTTTCTCCTTTCTCGAAGTCGACTGCCATTGTGTCTACGCTGATGATCCTTGGTCCGATGGTGGTGGTGTTGGATTCTGCTATTTCCTTTAGGAACGAGCATGCTTGGGCGAATTGTGTCACCCCGGGTTTCCCGTCGAACAGCAGCACAGTCTTGTTTTTTGCGCGTACTATCCGACAACTTTGCCCGTCGGTCTTCGCTTCACCCATTCTTCATACCTTTTACGCTTCATGCTCGTTCTCGTTGTACTTCCTTTTAGCAGTAGAGCCAGCCCAGGTGATATGGCGACTCTTTTTGATCCAACACTGGAGCAGAAGCTCAGTCCCAATCTCTCATAGTTGTTGTTCATGAACAGAACCACTTTCCTCGTTCTTAGGCTCGGGGTTCCTCTTTCTCCCTCACTTAGCCACTTGGGTATATTGAAGTGAGGGGCCTCCGGTTGTTGTCGAGCTGTGAGTGTGGTTGGTTCTGTTGATGAAGTTGAAGTTGGTTGGATTTCTTCTTCTCCGCGATCTTTGTGCCTTTGTCGCGCGATTTGAAAGATGGTCTCTATGTAAGTAAGGAACACTTCTCTTGTTCTCTTCTCCTCCAGGTATTTGGATGTTTCTGCTTCCTGTAGGTTTATGTTGAGGTGGTGTTCAACATCATGTCTTTGTTTCAGGAAGCGCGGACATTCGAAGATGATGTGCCATACCGTTTCATCTATTTCTTCGGCGCACTCACATCCCGGGCTAGTCACCAATTTGAACCGGTGCAAATATTGGGCAAATGCACCGTGACCGGTTATAGCCTGAACGTGAGTGGGAGACAATAAGGTATCTCTTGTGAAACGGTATGCTTTAGCAACGTCGGGTAGGAACCTCTTAGTGGTTTCTCCGGTTTGCGCCGCTATGTATCTGTCCTGCCATCTCCGGATAGACTCCCTTCGTAGGTTTGTCTTGATGTAGGACAGAGGGGTGTGGTTATAGCCCGGGTCGTTGTTAGGAGCGAGAGCGGCTTGCTTTGCTAGCTCATCAGCTCTTTCGTTCCCGGGTGTACCCACGTGTGCGCGTAACCAGAAAAGTCTAAGTGTTCTGCCTTGCTCTTCTATCTTCTTGATGTTTAGTTTGATGTCCGCTGCCAGTTGCATCTTCGGTCTTGGGTTCCTGATCAATTCCAGGGACGATCTTGAATCACTGAGGATGTTGACTTCCCTGTGATTGCTCTGGACGACCATTTCGACCGCTTTATGCAGTGCGAGCATCTCTGATTGAAACACTGTGCATGTTGGATCAAGCGATAGTCTGATGTTTTTGACTTCAGTTCCGTCCTCCCACCATGTCACGGCGGCCCCTGTTTTGCCCTCAATTTTGCTTCCGTCTGTATAGACTTGAGGGCCCTTTATTCCATGTTGTTCTATGGTTTGGGGCTCCATGTTCTCCAGCTTCTCGAAGGTGATGGTTTTGAAGTCGGAGGGGTGGGGTAGGGTAAGAACGTTGCATGGTGTTTCTAGGTTCTTACCTGGTGGTATGTAGTCGCTTGATAGGCCCTTTTTGGTCTTGTATAGGGCTGCCGCTTCTTGGATTCTGATGTCTAGCGGCAGCAGGCCTGACAGTGTTAGGGTTGATGTGAGGGATGCTGTCCTGTAAGCTTTGCAGATCTTGATTGCAAAGCTTCTCTGGATGGAGTTGAGTAGGGATTGTGTCTTATTGAGTTCTGTGGCCGGAGCCCAGACACTCGCCGCGTATAAGATGATTGGCTCTATGACTGAGATATAGATGGTTCTTATAATCTCTCCGTTTAGCCCCCATGTCACCTTAGCCGAGTGTGCTATCTGCTTGTAGATGCCAGCGGCTTTCTTACACACTGATGCTATGTGTGAACTGAAGGTGAGTGTGCGATTGATGGTAACGCCAAGAAGTTTCATTTCTTCCACGAGGTTGATTTTAACTCCGGACATGTAGATGTTCGGGAGGTCCAGCTTCAGCTTCCTTGTTAGCAGCATCGCGTTGGTTTTATGTGCTGCGAATTTCAGCTTATTCCGGTCTCCCCATCTTAAAACGGTTCGGAGTGCGTGGTTCGCCTTTTCTTCTATGGCTTGTACGCTGTTTTCGGAGAAGATTAAAGTTATATCATCGGCGAAGGCTTCGCACTCTACTTGATTGCCTGAGAGTTCATCAAGCAGTGGGTCCAATATAATATTCCAGAAGGTTGGTCCACCAATGGATCCCTGGACACAACCTTTATTGGTACCTTTCGTGCTCTTCTTGCCGGCGTAATTCACTTCTATACTCCTTCCTTGTAAGTAGGAGCCGATCATCCTATATATGTTGGAGGGGCAGCCCTTCTTGATGAGTTGGTGTTTCAACGCTGGCCACCACGCATTGTCGAATGCGCCTTCTATATCTAGTGAGACTAGGAGTACAATCTTCTTCTTGCTTTCGACTTCCTCCTTGATTCGGTCCACTAGATTATACAGCGCGTCCTCAGTGCTTCTC
The DNA here is from genome assembly GCA_963565745.1 of Phengaris arion. Taxonomy (NCBI): domain Eukaryota; kingdom Metazoa; phylum Arthropoda; class Insecta; order Lepidoptera; family Lycaenidae; genus Phengaris; species Phengaris arion. Next base: position 13,532 of record CAUXEY010000004.1, read on the forward strand.
TGTGGTATAAAGCCGTATTGGTTCTTATTGAGCGTTGGGAGTATGTGCCACTGGACTCTACTGATCATCAGTTTTTCAACAATTTTTCCCAGTATTGATAGGAGTCCAATGGGTCTGTACGATTTTGGTTGGGTGTAGTCTTCTTTCCCAGGTTTTTTAAGAATGACCACGTGCGCTTTCTTCCACGGGCTCGGGAAGTGTCCCAGTCTTAGGCATTTGTTTGCTAGTGCCAGGAACACCTCTGGGGCGCACATAATGGCCTCACTACAGATGTCGGATGTGAGTCCATCTGGGCCGGGAGCTTTGTTGGGATTAAGAGACGATAGAATGGTCTCTAGCTCCGGCCTGGTGAATGGTGGGTCATTCTCGTTGAGTTCTTCTTCTGGGTAGTGTGACCTTAGTTGTTGGTGGTAGTGGGAGTCGTTGTCCTCCGTGTCATCAGGGTAGAAGGTTTTTGCCAGGAGGTCCGCTGATCTTTGTGGGCAGAGCGTGTTGCCCTCCGTATCGCGTAGTAGTACATTCTCCTGGTTTCTTGCTGTCTTCCTAATGATTCGGTATATTCCGTCCCACATACTTTCCCTTTGTTGTTTCGCACAGAACTCCTTCCAACTGTTTGTTTGCGCCTCTTCCATTTTCTTTTTATATTCCTTTCTTGCGGCTCGATATTCTTCTGTGACGTGCTGCATTCTTGTGGGTGCCGCATTGCGAATTCGTCTCTTCCTCCTCAGGACTTCTTTTTGGAGGAGGTCTAGGGACTTGTTCCACCATTGCGGCACCGGTTTCCCTCGGTAAATACCTATCTTCGGAATTGTTTGGTCACATGCTTCCTGGATGTTAGTTATGTAGGTATTTATGACTTCTTCCAGTGATGTTGTTGATGTTATTTCCTGGTTTATCACATCCTTATTTATGTTGTTGTTCGCCAGAGATGTTGTAAATAAGGATCGGAACGCCGTCCAGTCCGCCTTTTTTGTGTTGAACTTCCGGGTTGTTTGCCTTGGGGTCTGTTGGAGTTTCCCCTCTAGCCTTACCCGGAAAGTTATGGCGTTGTGGTCCGATGTTGTGGCGTCCCTGATCACCTTCCAGTCCTCTACCTTTGTTAGTAACGGCAGGCTGCACGCCGTGACGTCCACTATACTAGTGTACATCCTGCCGTTCCTGTCTGTTTCGAAGGTAGGTGTGTCTCCGGTGTTAAGGATGTGGAAGTCAATCTCGTCGAGGAAGGTGGAGTAGGCTTGTCCTCTTTGGTCTTCAGATGTGCTACCCCACCAGTGACTCCATGCATTCACGTCACCTGCCACTATGATGTTGTTAGTGTTAAGTTTCCCTATTTTGTTCCTTACATTTTCTATGTTGATGTTAATGTCTTTGTCTCCCTCGAAGTACACCGATATTAGTCCAATCTCGAGGTTGGCCGCTCGAATTTTCACCGCTGCTTCGGTCTCCGTGACCAGGAGTGGATCGTGCGACACCTCTATGTTGTCGCCGAATATCACCACAGCGGCTTTGTTGGGCCCTTCTCTGTTCAGGGTACATTGGATGATGTGGGTACCCTGATGATGTTTCATGACGCCTGCACTTCCTACGTATGGTTCTTGTAGTAGGGCTATCGAGATCCTTTGTTCTGCGGCCAGTCTCATTAATTCGAGTGTGGCCGTCTTCGATCTCTGCAGGTTCGCCTGGACTATTTTAATTTGATATGGTGCATCCGTGGGAGACTGTGTCTTTTGCGCGTTGTCATCCTTAGCACAGGTATGAGATCTTTACACGTGCTATGTTGTCCCATTTGTGCCTCTCCGTGCACTCATCGCTGAATGCTATGTGTGCAGTGTCTAGAGGCGCTGATGGTTTTGAGACTAACTTACAATTGTAGCACGTGGGTGGCTTATTTTGTTTCCTGTTGCCACACTCATTCCAGTTGTGGGTTTGTTCTCCGCAGTAGCTACAGCGCGGTTTTTCCTCCTCACAGATCTTCATAGTGTGCCCATATCCGAGGCATTTGGCACACTGTATGAGGGGGGACTGATCCTCCACTGGTCTTCGTTGGAGATCTATACTTTGATGACACTATTATGCTGTGCTGTTCTCTTCTTGTTGGTGGTGGTGGAGGTTTCTTGGCTGCTTGAGCGTACGTAGGCCTCGACTGGTTTTTCATTATTTCAACCAGCGCCATTTCCGTTCCTAGGCTTATTGTTGGTTGGGGTGGTATCTCGGATTTCTCTGTTCTCAACGACTTTATCTCAGAAGATACCACCTTTAGCCTTTCGGAGATCGGCTCCAGGTGTTCCCGCATGTTGATGACGCTGGGAGTTGTTCCGGTCGAGGGCTGCTGCAGCTTTTTCTGGATCTCCTCCAGTTTTGCGGCCATTCTGTCCATTTGTTGTTTTAGCTCCTCGTTGTTTTGTGGAGCATTTTTGGTTGTGGCCTTGTGTAGCTCATTTATGTTGTTTGTGTTGTCCTTTTGTATTTTTAACGTTTTTTCCTCCATTTTGTTAAGTTGTTTTTGGAGGTTTTCCAACTCTGCTCTTATGAGGGATATGTGTGGCTTCAGTTGTTTGTCTAGGGCCTTTTCGTCTTGAACGGCGGGTTCTTTTTTGTTGGTTAGCTCCGCCGTTATTGTTTTGGCCAGGGATTTGATGTTGGTGTCTATGATTGGCGCCAGTCTGCTGGTTTCCTTGATTTGGCGGTGTGGCTCCTGGGTCTCGAATTCTAGCCACTTCCGCACATCTATGGTCTCCTTTAGGCTGGCATCCAATGTTTCCCTGAGCTTGGCCATTTCATTTGTCAGCTGTTGTATCTGTTTGTTGTGGGCCCTTTCGACTCTCACCAGCTCTTGTGCGTGTCGGCTCCTTTCTTTCTCCAGGTTGTACTTATGTCTTGACCTGGAGTCCGAAAGGGAGAGCACTGTCTCGTACAGGGATTGCAGTGCATCTAAGGCTGTTAACTTGCACTCCTTTTTCATGTTCCCTGCTTGTTCCAGCGCTTCCTTCCCTTTTTGCAGCATGGTGTTCGCTGCCTTGTTCGCTGCATCCATCTCGATGCCAGTTCCGCGTCCCGTAGTAAACAGCAGACTCTTCCTCGATGTCCGGATGCGGGAAACTTCCGAGCACACTGATGACTCCGATAACCCGGACAATTCATCCTCTTCCTCGGATAATATAGGGCGTGGTGGTAATTCCGCCTGTTCCCACATCTGGATTTTCTCAATCGCCTCCGTCTGCTCAATTGGGCTCCCCTGGTCTTCTGGGGCTTGTGATGATTGTTGTGCTGGTGAGAGTTTGGGGAGTGCTTTAGCTAGTACTTTCTCCCTCAGGGACCTGCTGTAAGTTTTGGCCACCTGTGTTGTTTGTGGGGCACCCGGCTCCGTCGTGTTTGCTGGGTTTGATTTCGACGACTGGGCCGAGTGGAATGTCTTGCTTGATCGTGATGACATTCTGTGTTTGGTTTGTGTGGGGTATCGGATCTGATACACGAGGGTTTGGGGTATAGGGTGAGGGTGGTGGGATTTGGTTGAGTTGCGGGTAGTCAAGTGGAATTTGGGGAAACTGTTGGAGCCAAATTATAGGACTCGTTCTCCCGATTCCAATGAGCCCTCACTCGGGGGGTCTAGAAGCAAGGAGTCAGGAGATATGGCTAGAGGGGACTTTACGCCGGGGGGGGGGGGGAAGGTTTCGCCGGGCGACGATTGGTAGGGTCGAAGTTTGTGAGGTTGGGTGGTAGGTGTGGTAGGGGGATGGGGGATGGGATCTCGGGTTCTAAGCGGAATTCGGGGAATCTGTTGGAGCCAGATTATAGGGCTCAGTCTCCCGAATCCAATGAACCCTCACTCGGGGGGTCTAGGAGCAAGGAGTCAGGAGATATGGCTAGAGGGGATTTTTGTCGGGGGGGGGGAAGGTTTCGTGGGGCGACGATTGGTAGGAAGTAAGTTTATAGGATAGGGTGGTAGGTAAGGTCGGGGTTCGGGGGCGATATCTCGGGTTCTAGCCGGAATTTAGGGATTCTGTAGGAGCCAAAATGTGGGGCTCACTCTCCCGATTCCAATGAACCCTCACTCGAGGGGTCTAGGGGCAAGGACTTAGGAGATATAGCTCGAGGGGTATTTTCCCTCGGGGGGGGGGGGGGGATGGTTTCGTGGGGAGACGATTGGTAGGAAGTAAGTTTATAGGATAGGGTGGTAGGTAAGGTCGGGGTTCGGGGGTGATATCTCGGGTTCTAGCCGGAATTTAGGGATTCTGTAGGAGCCAAAATGTGGGGCTCACTCTCCCGATTCCAATGAACCCTCACTCGAGGGGTCTAGGGGCAAGGACTTAGGAGTTATAGCTCGAGGGGTATTTTCCCTCGGGGGGGAGGGGGGGGAGGGGACAGGTTTCGTGGGGGGACGATTGGTGGGGTTTTTGTTTTAGGGGTTGGGGGTTGGGTGAGGGTGGGGGTTGGGGTTCTTGGAGTTCTTGATAGAGAGGGAGGTGCTAGGGTGTCGGGGTTGTTGGATAGTTTTGGGGTGGATGGTGTTGATGATGATGGATGTGTAAGGTATGGATGACGTAGGATGACGTAATTGGTGAGAGGTTTTTGAAGGGGATGATTTGGGGTTGGGGTTGAGGAATTTGGTAGGGGCTCCTCGTGCCGATTCTAGGGATACCCCGCACTTGGTATCCCGGTCTTGTCCTTTTGGTACGCTTCTATGGGGTGTGTGGTACCTTTGAGGATGAGCTGGTGGACGCTCGAGGTGTCTTCAATGTTACTTCGGAGCACCTTCGTGGATCCAGCTGTCTTCAGGTTACACGTGTTTTAGTTTGAACTCGTATGAACTCGACTAACCTTTGTAAACACGTGGAAAATCCCCGCAAATCTTGGAATTTCGGATGTTAATAACTCCTAAGATCCTGCGCGGATCGGGTGGTATGATATGTCCCTGGACAGCTCTCGATGGCGGCAAGCTGGAGTATATTGTGAAATTCGGGGGTCTTACTTGGATTTGATGTTATTCCTCTGCAAAGTTGAGGGCTTATAACTCTGCAGCCCGAACTCCGATCGCGTTGCCTCCTTGTGCACCACACACTGTTTTATCACTTTTTACACTTTGAATTGAATTTTGAACGAAATTGACGTTTTTACGAATTTTAAACGCGGAGCGATATGTGTACCTGTGCGAGGTTGGACGCGTACTGGGTTAGGTTAGGTTAGGTTAGGTTAGGTTAGGTTAGGTTAGGTTAGGTTAGACGGCTGCACCACCCGGACCTCTCGACATAAACGTTGAGGTCATGGGTCCGGAGGACCTGATGAGCGCTGCCGAGAGTAATTTGGAGGAGATTCTCGGCATCGCGAGCAGGTCCTCCAACCTCAAAGGGGGGTACGCTAGCAAGATCCGGCGTGCCACCTCCACCGTCAAGATGGTGCTAGACGCTCTTGCAGCGCGAACCATCGCGGAGGAGACTCGTCGCCTAAGAGCGGACAACGCCCGGCTGTCAAGAGAGTTGACGAATCTCCGCGACGAGGTTCGCGCATACAAGCGCGAGTATGAGGAAGGCAAGACGGCGGCGAAGGAAAAGCGCTCTCCGATGTCAAGCGAGCAGTTGGGCATTCTGGAGAGCAGTGTGGCTCGCCTCGTGGGCAATATGCTGGACGGTCGTCTGGCGGCCCTCGAGGAGCGATTGCTGCCGCCCGTCGTGGTGCGCCCGCCATTGGCGGCGGACAGGAGGAGGCCTGCCGCAGAGGAACAGAGGGCAGCCCGGGAGACGGCAAGGGAGGAAACACCGGTGTCGGTGCCCTCTCAGATACGCCGACAAATTAGGGAGGAGTTCCCGCCATTGCCAGTACGCGCCGAGGTTAGACCGGCTCCAAGCTCCAAAAAGGGGGGAAAAGTAGCGGAGTGGTCTAGCTTCGGCCCGTCTGCCCCAGTGGCAAAGAAGGCGCCTACAAAAGCGCCCCAAAAAGGGCGCCCAGAAGCGCGCCCGGTAGCCTCGGAGCTGTCTGCGGCTCCGGAGATGACAGAAGCGTGGTCCACGGTTGCCAGGCGAAGGGCACCAAGGAAGGCCAACGCCGGGAAAGTGCCGCCGCCGACAGCCTCCGGCCCGGCGAAGAGGAAGGGACCCAAAGTGGTGCTCCCTAGTTCCTCCGCCGTTATACTAAAGATTCGGCCGGAGGCAATACAGCAGGGGGAAACTTACTCCTCCCTGCTGACTAGGGCCCAGAAGTCAATAAAGGTGGACGAATTGGGCATTGGGCCCTTAAGGGTGAGAACGGCGGCCACGGGGGCGCGCCTCATAGAAGTGCCGGGGCGTGCCAGCGCCGAGCAGGCAGACGCCCTGGCGGAGAAGATGGGGGAATTGCTGGTGGGAGTGGCGGATGTGGTCAGACCCGTCAAGACCACAGATTTTAGGCTGACGGGTCTAGACGAGACCGCTACGCGAGAGGGGGTCATAGCGGCAGTGGCTGCGGAGGGGGGCTGCACAATGGGACAAGTGTGGGTCGGGGAGATTCACCTCGGCCCGCGGGGGGTCGGCTCAGTCCGTATGTCGTGCCCGCTGGGGGCAGCGAAAAAGTTGCTCCAGCTGGGCGCGATACGCATAGGCTGGAGCAAGGTGCAGCTCCAGCATGAAGGTGCCCGTCCCAGGCACTGTTATAGATGCCTGGGGAGAGGGCACTCGGCGGGGTCGTGTCCCCCCTCCGAAAAAGACCGCAGCGACCTGTGTTATCGCTGCGGTCAACCGGGCCACAAAGCGGCCGGTTGTGAGGCCGAGCAAAAGTGCGCGGTCTGCCTGGCCGCGGGCAAAAAGGCGGACCATGTGATGGGGGGTAGAGCGTGTAACCCCCCATCAGTTCGTGGAACATTTTTCTCCTCCCCAAAACCAACGGGGAGGGGACTGGCGGCGCCTGAGGCCGAGATGTCCGAGTAATGCCAGGACATCTCGGCTTCCTACAGGGAAACGTCAACCACTCCGCCGCGGCTCAGGATGTCTTCCTGCAGTCGATGGCGGAGTGGTCGATAGACGTGGCGGTCGTGGCGGAGCCCTACTACGTCCCCCCCCTGTCACATTGGGCTGGGGACGACGTCGGCTCCGTCGCGATAGTGGCAAGGCCAGGGAATGGCCCCCCCCTCATACCCAGAATGAGGGGGTCGGGGTACGTGGTTGCTGTTCGGGGAGACATCGTAGTAGTAGGAGTCTACTTCTCCCCGAACCGCAACCTAGCCGCCCTAGAGCAATTTCTCGATGCTCTGGGGCCGCTGATCAGGAGGCTGGCTCCCCTCCCCGTCGTCGTGATGGGGGACTTCAACGCCAAGTCCTCGGCGTGGGGTTCCCTCATCACTGACCCAAAGGGAAGGGAAGTAGAGGAGTGGGCGCTAGCCTCGGGACTGTCCCTCCTGAATACAGGGACAGTCCTCACCTGCGTGCGACGGACGGGCGGTTCAGTGGTGGACCTGTCGTTCGCCACTCCCGACGTCGCGCGCAGGGTGGAAGGGTGGAGGGTGGAAACGGAGGTGGAGACACTCTCGGACCATCGCTATATACGGTTCGAGGTGTCTCCGACCTCCGCATCGAGTCCGGCGTCGGTGTCCGGGGGACATAGCTGGTTCCCGCGTTGGGCACTTACCAAGCTCAACCGGGAACTAGCAGAGGAGGCGGCCATTGTTGGCTGCTGGAGCCTCCCGTCTGCAGAGGGGCTGGGGGTGGATGAAATGGCTGGCTGTCTCGGCGACGTACTTACCAACGTCTGCCGGGCAGCCATGCCAAGAGTGTGGGGTCCTCCCCCCCCTAGACGGGCGGTTTACTGGTGGTCGGCCGAGCTGGCCGACCTTCGCGTCGCCTGCAACGTGGCGCGTCGCGCCTACGTTCGCAGCAGGCGGCGCCGTCCCCAGGACGAGGAGCGTGATGGCCGGCTGCACAGGGTCTACGGGGCGAAACGGGAGATTCTGCGGCTGGCCATCAGTCGGGCCAAGGAGCGAGCGTGGCTGGAGCTGGTCGAGGGTCTGGAGAAGGACCCGTGGGGCAGACCGTACAAAAGGGCGCGAGACAAACTTCGCGCCCAGTCGGCCCCACTGACGGAAACGCTCCAGCCGGAACTGCTGGGGAAAATCGTCCGGGAGTTGTTCCCGGACCCCCCGGCAGGCTTCGCTCCGCCGCGAATGGCCCGACGGACGCCGGGCTCGATGGAGGAGGGTGTTCCGCCACCCGTCACCGACTTGGAGATGGAGGCGGTTCTGTCCCGCCTCCGTAGTAAGAGAAGGGCGCCTGGTCCGGATGGGGTGCACGGGAGAGTTCTGGCTATAGCTCTCGTGCACCTCGAAGACAGCCTTCGGGAGCTGTTAAACCGCTGCATACAGGGCGGACAGTTCCCGAAGGCGTGGAAGGAGGGTCGGCTCGTCCTATTACCAAAGGGCGGGCGACCACCGGACTGCGCGTCGGCGGTGCGACCGATTGTGTTGCTGAACGAGGTGGGGAAGGCGTTTGAAAGGGTGATAGCCTCCCGCCTCGTTCAACACTTGGAGAAAGGCCCGGGGCCCGGACTGTCCGATTCGCAGTTCGGGTTCCGGCCCGGTCGGTCAACCATCGACGCGGTGAGGCGCCTAAAGTCGGTGACGGGTGAAGCGGAACGCGGGAAGGAGGTGGTGGTGGCGGTGTCGTTGGACATCGCCAACGCCTTCAACAGCCTCCCCCACAGCGTAATACGCGAGGCACTGAAGTCGTTCGGAGTGCCTCCGTATCTCAGGGGGCTGTTGGACGCGTATCTCTCCGATAGGGAGGTCGTGTTCGAGAATCGGTCGGGGTCCTTAGAGAGGCGGCAGGTCGTGTGCGGCGTCCCTCAGGGTTCGGTTCTGGGTCCGAACCTCTGGGACGTCGGCTACGACTGGGTCCTGCGGAAGGAGTGCCTCCTCCCCGGAATGGATGTCGTCTGCTATGCGGACGACACATACGTCACATTCCGGGGACGGACGTACAAGGAGGCCGCGCGGCTGGCAGAGGAGGGGACAGCCCTCATTGTCAGCCGCATCGAGCGATTGGGGCTTCGGGTCTGCCTGGAGAAGACCGAAGCCATGCTCTTCCGCGGACCTGGGAGGAAAGGACCCCCACCGGGTGCACGACTCCTTATCGGAGAGACGGAGGTCAGGGTGAGCCCAACCCTTAAGTGTCTGGGACTCACCCTGGACGGGAGGTGGACCTTCGGCCCACATTTCCAACAGTTGGGACCGAAGGTCGTGAGGGTGGCATCAGCGCTGGGCCGACTCCTACCAAATATAGGGGGGCCCAGCCAAGCCTGCAGGCGGCTATACTCCGGGGTGTGTCGGAGTATGGCCCTGTACGGAGCCCCAATATGGGCGGATGCCCTCACCGTGCGAAATGTGGCCCAGCTGCACAAAATGCAGCGGGTCATAGCGGTGAGGGTCATCAGGGGCTACCGTACAGTCTCCTGGGCGGCAGCTACTGCACTGGCGGGGGAACCGCCATGGGAGCTCGCGGCGAGGGTCCTTGCCGAGTTAAGCCTCCTCGTTGCTGAGAGGAGGTCACGTGGCGAGGTCCCCTCGGGGGAGGAGCTCAGGCGGTTCCAAAGGCTGGGAGAGCAGTGGCTGCTGAGGAGGTGGGGAGAGGTTTTGGCACAGTCGCCGTACGGCCAGCGCACGGCCGAGGCACTGTGTCCAATACTTGCGGCGTGGATGCGCCGCAAGCGCAAACCCCTCACCTTCCGTCTTGCGCAGGTACTCACCGGACATGGGTGCTTCGGTGCGTACCTGTGCAAGGTCGCCAGGAGGGAGCCAACGCCAGCCTGCCATGAGTGCGGCGCTGCGGAGGACACGGCCCAGCACACCCTAGAGGTGTGTGACCGATGGGCCGTGCAGCGCCATGACCTCATGGCAGTGCTTGGGCGGGACCTCTCGCTCTCGAGTGTGGTTCGCTGCATGCTCGAGAGCGATGAGGCCTGGCAGGCGGCGGTCTCTTTCTGCGAAGATGTAATGTCGCGGAAAGAGACCGCGGAGCGGGACAGAGAGATGGAGATATCCTCTGCTCCGCTCCGCCGGCGTAGGACGGGAGTGCGGAGGCGTCGCTTTGTGAACCTCCAAACTTCTGTCTAACGGGGCTCCGGGAGAGGATGGGAACCTCCCCGGCTTAGCTAGTCCCGGCGCCGAGGGGGACGCTTCAGGTTGTCGGAGCGGCCCCTAATTATGGTGGAAGTCCGGTCCCTATAGAGGTAGACCGGCCGGTCCCGGGGGGTGTCCTGTGCTAGACAGATCCGGGACACTCCCCATTTAGCGGCTGATGGCAATCCGCAGGTTAGTTTTAGTGGGTAAACCGGCGAGTCGCGTCGGGAGTCCCACATACCCCCGGGTCCCCCAACCCGGGAAGGGCGTAATGACCTTTCCCCTGCGATAACAAAAAAAAAAAAAAAAAAAAAAAAAAAAAAAAAAAAAAAAAAAGGTTAGGTTAGGTTAGGTTAGGTTAGGTTTCGCCGAGCTCAAACTTTCCTAGGCGAAGCCCATGCTAACCGACGGAAGTTTGCGTTCACGGTGTCTACCGAAAGGTGTCGCTTTTGGTGATATTTTGGCGTTGGAATTATCTCGGTACCTATCTTGGTTCCCTAGATAATTAATTTTTTGTTTGTTAAACTTTCTTTTACTGATTCCCATACATCGGTCGAGAAAGTCATCCACGTAGGGCAGCATCGGTCGACGATTTTCGTCCTGGTGTTGTTGTGCGTGGGTGGCCCTCCCGGGGTGGGAATATTTTTGTATATATTGGTTTAGGTTAGTTTTATAATTTAGGTGTACTTTTGTTATTAATTTGGTGTTGGTTTTGATTTTATAATATTATTAAGTTAGGTTTTTTGTTTGGGCCATCTGCCTAAACATCTATTTGAAGTCGTTCTTCATACCAGGGGTGTGCCCTGGGGCACCCCCAATTTTGCTGTTGGCGAAATGCCTAAGGTTGTTGAGGAAGTTGGGGGGAAGAAGGATGAAAGTGAAGGGGGGATTGGTAGACGATCCGGACGGGGGCTTCGGCTCGATTTCGGAGACGCACCGAGCGGGGAGGAGCAAAGTGGGAGCGTTCGTCGGCGGGGCTATGCCCGTGCCGGGATAACGCTGGAGGAGGTCATAGGGGACTGGTCTATGCAGTCCAACTCCGAGTCGGAGGCCTGTCGTGGAAAACGTTCTTTTCCTTTTCAAGGGGGGGCTTCTGGCTCGGACACGGAGGACGTTGCTGAGTGCAGTCTGGAGGGGCGTAAAAGTGCTGCCAAACGCGGAAGGGCTCGTGGGGCTGCCACTGGTGCCCGTCAGGCACTAAGAGACCGAACGGAGGTAGCCCGAGAGGCCGATTTTGTAGCTGCACTCGATAAGAGGGTGTACATGAAGACGGTCTCGGACCCTGGAGAGCAGGAAATCCCTCCTGGTCCCCTTGATCTGGACGTTGATAGGTTAGGGGCACAGGAATTGGCGCAGGCGGCAGAAGCGAATCTGCAGGAGATCTTGAATCTGGCTGGCAGATCCACCAACTTGAAAAGGGGATATGCCAGCAAGATCCGACGTGCAACGGGCACAGTTAAAACGGTGCTCGAGACACTGATGGCGCGCACTGAGGCAGAGGAGACGCGCCGCCTCCGTGCAGATAATGGGAGACTGCAACGGGAGGTGGCAAACCTCCGGGAAGAGGTGCGCGCCTACAGGCGTGAATACGAGGAGGCGAAGAAGGCGGCGTCAAAAAAGCCGTCGGCGGAGTCTTCAAGCCCGATGTCAAACGAACAGCTGGGCATCCTGCAGAGTAACATCGCCTGGTTGGTGGGCAACCTGGTGGATGGTCGTATGGCGGCTCTGGAGGATCGACTGCTGCCTCCTCGCATGGTTCGCCCGCCGTTGGCTGCAGACAGGAGGACGGCTGCCCGCGAAGCTCGGTCCGATGCTACTGCTGTTGTTCGCGAGGTACCACCGGAGCGAGAGGGGTCGCCGGTTCTAGGAGCACCTCGGGATCAAATAGTCCCTAGAAAGGTTCCGGAAAGGAGCCGGGAGGAATTTCCGGTGCTGACGGTGCGCCCTGCGACGAGGCCGACGCCTAATTCTGGGGCGTCTAAAGCCTCGAAGGGGGTTGGATGGACTAGCTTTGGACCCTCCAAGTCCAAAGCGCCCAAGACGGTGGCAGCGGTGCCAGCTCCTGCACCAGCTCCTGCACCTGCTCCTGCTAATGCTCCTCCGGCTTCGGAGGCCTGGACCGAGGTGGTGAGGCGCAAGGCGCCTAAGAAGAAGGCGCAGGGGACAAAAGCCCCCCCTGCGCCCAAGCAAAAGAAGGGCACCAAGCTTGTGGTCCCTAGCTCCTCCGCCGTAATCGTTAAGTTACGGCCGGAGGCAGCTCAACAGGGTGCCACATATGGCTCGGTGCTGGCGAGGGCCCAACAGAGCATCAATGTGGAGGAGCTCGGCATCGGGCCATTAAAAGTCCGCATGTCGGCAACCGGGTGCCGCCTCATAGAAGTGCCAGGGCGGAACAGTGCAGAGCAAGCGGATGCCCTGGCCCAAAAGATGGGGGAGCTGCTGTGCGGAGTAGCGGACGTGGTGAGGCCCGTCAAAACTACTTGTTTCCGTATGACGGGCCTCGACGAGACCGCGACGGTCGACAGACTCAGGTCGGTCGTCGCTGCGGAGGGGAGCTGTACCAGGGAGCAAGTGTGGGTCGGAGATATTCACTTCGGCCCACGCGGTGTAGGTTTTGCCCGGATGTCGTGCCCAATGATAGCAGCTAAAAAGCTGATCCAGTTGGGTGCAATCCGGGTAGGCTGGAGCAAGGTGCAGCTCCACCATGAAGGGGTCCGTCCCAGGCACTGCTATAGGTGCCTGGGAAAAGGACACACGGCAGGGCTGTGCAGCTGCGAGAAGGACCGCAGCGGCCTGTGCTACCGCTGCGGACAGCCGGGACACAAAGCGTCCGGCTGTGACTCCACCGTGCCTCGCTGCGCAGTCTGCAGCGACGCCGGCTTGAAGGCCGACCACGTAATGGGGGGCAGGTTATGCTCCCCCCCATCCACTCGTGGAAAGTTTCCCTCCTCCTCACGTTCATTGGGGAGGGAACCGGTGGCGCCTGAGGCCGAGATGTCTGAATAATGCCAGGACATCTCGGCTTCTTACAGGGCAATATTAACCACTCTGCTGCGGCTCAAGACCTCTTCTTGCAGTCGATGGCGGAGTGGTTAATCGACGTGGCGGTGGTGGCGGAGCCCTACTTCGTACCCCCTCAGCCGCATTGGGCTGGGGACTCTGAGGGCTCCGTCGCCGTTGTGGTGAGGCCAGGTGCTGGCCCCCCCCTCATACCCAGAATGAGGGGGGCTGGATATGTCGTTGCCGCTCGGGGAGATTTAGCAATAGTTGGTGTATACTTCTCCCCGAACCGCAACCTAGCCGCCCTAGAGCAATTCCTTGATGCTCTGGGGCCGCTGATCAGGAGGCTAGCCCCCCTCCCCGTCATAGTGGCAGGAGACTTCAACGCCAAGTCCTCGGCGTGGGGTTCCCCTGTCACTGATCCGAAAGGGAGGGAGGTAGAGGAGTGGGCTTTAGCCTCGGGACTGTCCCTTCTCAATACAGGGACAGTCCTCACCTGCGTGCGGCGGACGGGCGGTTCAGTGGTGGACCTGTCGTTCGCCACTCCCGACGTCGCGCGCAGGGTGGCAGGGTGGAGGGTGGTAACGGAGGTGGAGACACTCTCGGACCATCGCTACATACGGTTCGAGGTGTCTCCAGCCTCCGCATCGAGCTCGGCGTCGGTGTCCGGGGGACGTAGCAGGTTCCCGCGTTGGGCACTCACTAAGCTCAACCGGGAACTTGCGGAGGAGGCGGCCATCGTTGGCCGCTGGAGCCTCCCGTCGTTGGAAGGTTTGGGGGTGGACGAAGTGGCTGGCTGTCTCGGCGATGTACTTACCAACGTCTGCCGGGCAGCCATGCCAAGAGTTTGGGGTCCTCCCCCTCCTCGACGGGCGGTGTACTGGTGGTCGGCCGAGCTGGCTGACCTTCGTGTCGCCTGCGATGCGGCGCGCCGCGCCTATGTCCGTAGCAGGCGGCGCCGTCCCCAGGACGAGGAGCGTGATGGCCGGCTGTTCAGGGTCTACCATGCCAAAAGGGAGATCCTGCAACTGGCCATCAGTCGGGCCAAGGAGCGAGCGTGGCTGGAGCTGGTGGAGGGTCTGGATAATGACCCGTGGGGTCGACCGTATAAGAGGGCGCGAGACAAACTTCGCGCCCAGTCGGCCCCACTGACGGAAACGCTCCAGCCAGAGCTGCTGGGGAACATCGTCCGGGAGTTGTTCCCGGACCCCCCGGCAGACTTTGCTCCGCCGCAGATGGCCCGACGGGCGCCGGGCTCGATGGAGGAGGGTGTTCCGCCACCCGTCACCGACGCGGAAATGGAGGCGGCTCTGTTCCGCCTCCGTAGTAAGAAGAGGGCGCCAGGTCCGGACGGGGTGCACGGTAGAGTTCTCTCTATAGCTCTCGTGCACCTCGGAGACAGCCTTCGGGAACTGTTTGACCGCTGTTTACAGTGTGGTCAGTTCCCGAAGGCGTGGAAGGAGGGTCGGCTCGTCCTGATTCCTAAGGGCGGGCGGCCACCGGACTGTGCATCGGCGGTGCGGCCGATCGTGTTGCTGAACGAGGTGGGCAAGGCGTTTGAACGCGTAATAGCCTCCCGCCTCGTTCAGCACTTGGAGGAGGGTCCGGGGCCCGGACTGTCAGACTCACAGTTCGGGTTCCGGGCCGGTCGGTCGACCATCGACGCAGTGAGGCGCCTGAAGTCGGTGACGGAGGAAGCGGAACGCGGGAGGGAGGTGGTGGTGGCGGTGTCCTTGGACAACGCCAACGCCTTCAACAGCCTTCCCCACAGCGTGATACGGGAGGCACTGAATTTCTTCGGAGTGCCTCCGTATATCGGGAGGCTGTTGAACGCGTATCTCTCCGATAGGGAGATCGTGTACGAGGACCGGTCGGGGTCCCTAGAGAGGCGGAGAGTCGAGTGCGGCGTCCCCCAGGGTTCGGTTCTGGGACCGAACCTTTGGGACGTCGGCTACGACTGGGTCCTGCGGAGCGGCATCCTCCCCGGAACAGACGTCATCTGCTATGCAGATGACACTTACGTCACGTTCCGGGGAAGGACATATCAGGAGGCCGCGCGGCTGGCTGAGGAGGGGACAGCCCTCGTTGTCAGCCGCATAGAGCGATTGGGGCTTCGGGTACGTCTAGACAAGACCGAAGCCCTGCTCTTCCGCGGACCCGGGAGGAAAGGACCCCCACCGGGTGCACGACTCCTTATCGGAGAGACGGAGGTCAGGGTGAGTCCAACCCTTAAGTGTCTCGGACTCACTCTGGACGGGAGGTGGACCTTCGGCCCCCATTTCCAACAGCTGGGGCCGAAGGTCATGAGGGTGGCATCAGCGCTGGGCCGGCTCCTTCCAAATGTGGGGGGGCCCAGCCAAGCCTGCAGGCGGCTGTACTCCGGAGTTTGTCGGAGTATGGCCCTGTACGGAGCCCCAATTTGGGCGGATTCCCTCACTGCTCGCAACAAGGCCCAGCTGCGAAGAACGCAGCGGGTCATAGCAGTGAGGGTAATCAGGGGCTACCGTACAGTCTCCTGGGTGGCAGCTACTGCCCTGGCGGGGGAACCGCCTTGGGAGCTTACGGCAAGGGTCCTTGCCGAGACGAACCTCCTCGTGTCAGAGGGGAGGTCACGTGGCGAGGTCCCCCCGTGGGAGGAGCTAAGGCGGTTCCAAAGGCTGGGAGGGCAGTGGTTGCTGAGGAGGTGGGGTGAGGTCCTGGCGCAGTCGCCGTATGGCCAACATACGGCCGCGGCACTGCGTCCAGTCCTTGCGGTGTGGATGCGCCGCAAGCGAAAACCCCTCACCTTCCGCCTTACACAGATGCTCACCGGGCATGGATGCTTCGGTGCGTACCTGTGTAAGGTCGCCAGAAGGGAGCCAACGCCAGCCTGCCATGAATGTGGCGCTGCGGAGGACACGGCCCAGCACACCCTAGAGGTGTGCGACCGATGGGCCGTGCAGCGCCACGATCTCGTGGCAGTGCTTGGGCGGGACCTCTCGCTCTCGAGTGTGGTGCGCTGCATGCTCGAGAGCGATGAGGCCTGGCAGGCGGCGGTCTCTTTTTGCGAAGCCGTCATATCGCAGAAAGAGACCGCGGAGCGGGACAGAGAGATCGATCCATCCTCAGTTCCGCTCCGCCGGCGTAGGACGGGAGTGCGGAGGCGTCGTTATGCGAACCTCCAAACTTCCGTCTAACGGGGCTCCGGGAGAGGATGGGAACCTCCCCGGCTTAGCTAGTCCCGGCGCCGAGGGGGACGCTTCAGGTTGTCGGAGCGGCCCCTAATTGTGGTGGAAGTCCGGTCCCTATAGAGGTAGACCGGCCGGTCGCGGGGGGTGTCCTGTGCTAGACAGATCCGGGGCACTCCCCATATAGCGGCTGATGGCAATCCGCAGGTTCAGTTTTAGTGGGTAAACCGGCGAGTCGCGCCGGGAGTCCCACATACCCCCGGGTCCCCCAACCCGGGAAGGGCGTAATGACCTTTCCCCTGCGAGATCAAAAAAAAAAAAAAAAAAAAAAAAAAAAAAAAAGGTTAGGTTTCGCCGTACGGCCAATATACGGCCGCGGCACTGCGTCCGGTCCTTGCGGCGTGGATGCGCCGCAAGCGAAAACCCCTCACCTTCCGCCTTGCGCAGGTGCTCACCGGGCATGGATGCTTCGGTGCGTACCTGTGCAAGGTTGCCAGGAGGGAGCCAACGCCAGCCTGCCATGAGTGTGGCGCTGCGGAGGACACGGCCCAGCACACCCTAGAGGTGTGCGACCGATGGGCCGTGCAGCGCCACGATCTCGTGGCAGTGCTTGGGCGGGACCTCTCGCTCTCGAGTGTGGTGCGCTGCATGCTCGAGAGCGATGAGGCCTGGCAGGCGGCGGTCTCTTTCTGCGAAGCCGTCATTTCGCAGAAAGAGGCCGCGGAGCGGGACAGAGAGAACGATCAATCCTCTGTTCCGCTCCGCCGGCGTAGGACGGGAGTGCGGAGGCGTCGTTATGCGAACCTCCAAACTTCCGTCTAACGGGGCTCCGGGAGAGGATGGGAACCTCCCCGGCTTAGCTAGTCCCGGCGCCGAGGGGGACGCTTCAGGTTGTCGGAGCGGCCCCTAATTGTGGTGGAAGTCCGGTCCCTATAGAGGTAGACCGGCCGGTCGCGGGGGGTGTCCTGTGCTAGACAGATCCGGGGCACTCCCCATATAGCGGCTGATGGCAATCCGCAGGTTCAGTTTTAGTGGGTAAACCGGCGAGTCGCGCCGGGAGTCCCACATACCCCCGGGTCCCCCAACCCGGGAAGGGCGTAATGACCTTTCCCCTGCGAGATAAAAAAAAAAAAAAAAAAAAAAAAAAAAAAAAAAAAAAAAAAAAAGGTTAGGTTAGGTTAGGTTGGGGGCGATACCGGTTCCTCCACGTTGGTGTCCCTGGGCAACGCTTGGGTGCGCCATCCCGCTTTTTACACGGGGTGAGGTACCCACGCGGCTGAACACCGGTCTTTCTTTCTCTATTTTTCACCACCTTCTTATAGTTTACTCTTCTTTTATTGCATTCTTTTATTTATTTTCTATCTTTCAACACCTTTTCTTTTCTATTTTTCCTTTTTTGGTTTACTCTTCTGTGCGAGTGTGTTAGGTTTTGCGTGCTAGGTTTTTGTTCTGAATGGTGATGGATGGGCTTTTACGGCCCCTAATCCAGGGTTTGTGGTGCCCGGCCGTGGGATGCGTGGCGAGCAGGCGGCTCGTCCCAAGGGCACTGGGGCAGAATCACCCCTAATTGATCGGGCCAGACATCAGCCCACAAGTGACAGCTATGGAAAGTCGTACTTTGAAAACTATTCCCCGGGTGGGTCCCAGCGAAGCTGGGGAATCCCACACTCCCGCTCCGGCGGGGGGTCGGCCCTCGTATACGGGGGGGCCACAAAATACGATGGCGGAGGAGGAGAAGGCGGGAGAAAGGAAGGAGGGAGGCGCGATTGCGCAGAACAGGCCGAGCTCGGTGCCCCTAACCGCACCGGGAACGGAACCTTTAACGGATGAAGATGTGGATTTTTCCCAGCCGCAATCCAACGGCGTGCAACGGCTTTTGAGACTTTTGCAAAGAAAAAAGGAGAGGGGTGATACAGAGGGGCTCGCTCGCGTGCAGTTTGAGCGCGAGCTTAGACTCCCGTCCTCCGAAGATACTGACGTGATGAACACGCCCCGCGTACCACGCGTGTTGCTGCGCGATATAATGCAGCCCAAAGGACTAGGCTCTATGAGGGATAGCGATGACTACCTCTCCGACTCCTCGGTCTACAGCGCTATGTCGCTGGAGTCTGGGGAGTCTACTACCGGAATAGACAGACCTCGCAAGAGGAAACCCGAATGTGACGCGGTACCGTCCTTCAGTAAAGGGGCGGTACCTAAACCCAAAAAAGGACGAGGCAGACCGCCGACAACAGGCCAGTATGTTGGCTTGGCGAAGGCGCAGGCCGAATTAAATAGAGAGAAGGAGGTGGCCCTTCGGCTTGAGGCTGAGGCAGATGTGGCCGAATCGGCTAGGTCCGCGAGGGAGCTGCGAGCATCGCTCTGCGCGGGCACTGCCGTGACAGAGGAGGAAATGTCAGAGCAAACAACTATGACTCTGACACAGACGGTCGAGACTTCGTTGGCGACGATCACTATGGTCGCCACGAAGTCCCAAAACCTAAAAGGGACATTTCAGCGGTTCCTCAAAGAGGCGGTCGCCAATATCAAAGCGGCCGTCGCAGAAATGAGGGGCCGCTCACAAAGTGACGAAATGCGGGCACTGGAAGCGCAGAACCAGCAGCTCCAACGGCAAATCGACGCCATGCGCCGGGAGCTAAAAGAGCTACGGCGTCAAGCGGCCAAGCCCGCTGCCGATGACCTGCAGAAGCTGTTGTCGGAGGTCTCACGTTCCAACATCGAGACCTTCGGCAATATGCTGAACGCAAGGCTCGCAGGCCTGGAGGACAGGCTCCTACCAGAACCGAGGAGGAGACCTCCGCTAGCGGCAGACGCTTCAGCAGCCGCAAGCGTTGAGGCTGTTATAGAGGCGGAGGTGCCGAAGCCTTCCCAGATGAAGGAAAAGGCTAAAGAGAAGAAAAAGGCGGCAGCGGACCCAGTGGCGCTAACTCAGGCTTCCACTGTATCCGCGGCACCCAAAAAGGGAAAGAAGAAGAAAAAGTCGCTGGCCGCAAAAGAGGCCGAACAAGCTAGGGTAACTCCAACTGCCCCACCTACGTCAGACGCCTCGCGGACCACAGTCGGGTCACAAGGGCGTAAGCGAACAGAGAAGAAGAAGGGAACTGCCAAAACGGAAGCCCATAAGAAAAAGAAGAAGGCAAAACTGAAGCCTCCCAAGACGGCGGCGATCACCCTCACCATGGAAGCGGGGGTGATAGAAGAAAAGAAGGCGACATACGCTTCCATTCTTGCGGAGGCGAGAAATAAGATATGCCTGGCGGAACTCGGCATCTCCAAGGTCGACTTTCGCCTGGCGGAGACAGGCGCCCGGGTACTCGAAATATCCGGAGAGGGGGCCCAAGAGAAGGCAGACGCCCTGGCCTCAAGGATGAAGGCGGTCTTAGATACGAGACTGGTGAAAATCGGTCGCCCGGTGAAACGCGCTGAAATGCTAGTCACCGGGCTGGACGATTCGACGACGGCCGCCGATGCTATTGAGGCGGTCGCAAGAGAAGGAAGTTGCCTGGCCACCGACATCCGGTCGGGCAAAGTCATAATAGGCCGAAAGGGTGTGAGATGCCTCTGGCTATGCGCACCCGTGGCAGCCGTGAAGAAGCTCACTGGCGTTGGACGGCTACAAGTGGGCTGGGTCCTGGCGAGGGTATTGCTGCTAGCCGCGAGGCCAAAGCGGTGCTATCGTTGCCTGGACACCGGCCACCTGGCGGTGAATTGCTCGTGCCCGGTGGACCTCAGTGGTAGATGTTTCCACTGTGGTGCACCGGACCACAAGGCGCCCGAATGCACGGCGCCGCCCAATTGCCTCTTGTGCGAGGTGATGGGGAAAGACAATGGACATGTGCTGGGGAGCAGCGGGTGCGTAACAGCGAAGCCGCCCCCTGGCACCAAAAAGGGAACGGCTCCCTCAAAGGCTCGGCTGCGTAGGCCAAGGGCTCAAGGTGCAAGGGCGGTTCCACCCGCCCCCGCCATGGAAGTGACGGACGCCTAGACCCGTGGGCGGTGATCGGGGGATCGCCGCTCACATTATGGGTCCCGAGACGACACGCTACCCAGTGCCCGGGGGGCTCTCGGTAAGGCAAGCGGCGGCGCAACACCAAGCCGCCGCCAAGAAGCGGGCCGGACGCGGCAGGCGCTGCGGGGTCGTGGAGCTATGCTCACGCGATTCCCACGACCCCGCATTGGCGCAGAAGGAGGGCATCGCCAGGTTTTAGTGGGTAAACTCGGTGAGGTTAGGTTAGGTTAGGTTAGGTTAGGTTAGGTTAGGTTAGGTTAGGTTAGGTTAGGTTCCCCCCCCCCCGACGGTTGCCCGCCTTGTCGTGGCGGTGGGGCTCAGTAACCGTGGTTGAGGACCCACGGTGAAGCAAAGAGGCAACCAGGGCCGGCTTGGCAGGAGGCCGGGCCGGCCCAAGGAGGGGCGCTCCCGGCGGACTGGAGGAGCCAGTCCGCTGCGGACGCGCCTGGAGGTGGGACCGCAGAAGAAGAGGAGTGCCGGTATTACGGTGCGCCGTACTCCCTATCTTCTGCGGCCGTGGAGGATCGCAGGGGGAGAGGGTGGTGGTGTTGTGCCGCTATCCCTACCCCTCTGCGAGCTGGCGGGGCCGTTCCGCAGGGAAACGGCATCGGTGGGGCCGCAGGGGAAGAGGCAAGTTTGGTATTACGGTGCGCCGCTTGCCCTATCCTCTGCGGCCGAGGTGTAGTTGGCCTCCACCAGTACTGTGGCAGACTCGGGGGGAGTCTGCTACAGTACTGGTGGAGGCGGGGGAGGAAGGCGCACTTACCATCAGGTGCGCCTGCCGCCGGCGGGGTCGCGGATGTGTGTATCGTTCCCGTGGCCCCGTCACAAGGCGGCGTGGAGGAAGGTGGGGGGGGGTTTTAGTGGGTATACCGTGGGTCTCATTAGCCTATACGGGAGTCCCACATCACCACTCGGGTGCCCCCTGCGCCCGGGTGGTATGCGTAATGCATTTCCCCCTCCGGAAAAAAAAAAAAAAAAAAAAAAAAAAAAAAAAAAAAAAGGTTAGGTTCCCCCCGATGGTTGCCCGCCTTGTCGTGGCGGAGGGGCTCAGTAACCGTGGATGGGGACCACGGTGAAGCGAAGAGGCAACCAGGGCCGGCTTGGCAGGAGGCCGGGCCGGCCCGAGGAGGGGCGCTCCCGGCGGACTGGAGGAGCCAGTCCGCTGCGGACGCGCCTGGAGGTGGGACCGCAGAAGAAGAGGAGTGCCGGTATTACGGTGCGCCGTACTCCCTATCTTCTGCGGCCGTGGAGGATCGCAGGGGGAGAGGGTGGTGGTGTTTTGCCGCTATCCCTACCCCCCTGCGAGCTGGCGGGGCCGTTCCGCGCGGTAACGGCATCGGTGGGGCCGCAGGGGAAGAGGCAAGTTTGGTATTACGGTGCGCCGCTTGCCCTATCCTCTGCGGCCGAGGTGTAGTTGGCCTCCACCAGTACTGCAGCAGACTCGGGGGGAGTCTGCTGCAGTACTGGTGGAGGCGGAGGAGGGAGGCGCACCTTACCATCTGGTGCGCCTGCCGCCGGCGGGGTCGCGGATGTGTGTATCGTTCCCGTGGCCCCGTCGCAAGGCGGCGTGGAGGAAGGTGGGGGGGGGTTTAGTGGGTAAACCGTGGGTCTCATTAGCCTATACGGGAGTCCCACATCACCACTCGGGTGCCCCCTGCGCCCGGGTGGTATGCGTAATGCATTTCCCCCTCCGGAAAAAAAAAAAAAAAAAAAAAAAAAAAAAAAAAAAAAGGTTAGGTTAGGTTAGGTTAGGTTAGGTTAGGTGGAGCTTTAATTTCCTTAGGTGGAGGGTGTATGTGCCGACGGATTTTGGAGTTCATGGTGTCAGTTGATGTGCATTTGCAAGACGAATCTTTTGAGGTATCGTTTATCCCGAGATTCCCACGGGTTCTCGAGATATTCGATTTTGAAGGTGTTTTCGACTTCTATACGATTTTGTATAGAAGTCTTGGGTAAGTCATCGACGTAAAACGATACTGGTCGACGAGTTTGTCCCGGTGTCGTTTTGCGGTGGTGACCCCCACGGGGGGGAGGGGACATTTATATAATAGTATTGTATTGTTCTTTTTGTTTGGGTGTATTTTTGTTTTGTTCTGGTGTTGGGAATTTGTTTTAAAATTTTTCTTAAGTTAGGTTTTGTGTTCGGGCCATCTGCCTGAACATCTGTTTGAAGTCGTACTTCATACCAGGGGTGTGCCCTGGGGCACCCCCAATTTTAGTTTTGGCATCATGCCAAACAGGGTTGAAGGAGTTGAGGGGGGGGTGAGTGAGACTGAAGGGGGGGAAAGTAGGTCTTCTCAACGGGGCCTGAGGCTCGAATTCGGGGATGTCTCGAGTGGTCGTCCGTTGAGATATGCTCGAGCTGG
The DNA here is from genome assembly GCA_963565745.1 of Phengaris arion. NCBI lineage: Eukaryota > Metazoa > Arthropoda > Insecta > Lepidoptera > Lycaenidae > Phengaris > Phengaris arion. Next base: position 36,152 of record CAUXEY010000004.1, read on the forward strand.
AATTTCCCTTGAGGAAGTACTGGGCGACTGGTCGATGCAGTCGAACTCAGAATCGGAGGCACCCGGAAGGGGTAAGCGTCTTTTCTCGGAGGTTTCCGGTTCAGACACTGAGGATGTTGCTGCTACGGATGGGCGGGCAAATACCTCCAAGCGTGGGAGGGCCCGTGGGTCTGAGCCCAGACACTCCAGTGCCCGCCAAGCGCTGAGGGATCGCGCAGCGGAGGCTCGCGAGGCCGATTTCGTCGCCGCCCTTGAGAAAAGGGCGTTCTTAAAAGCGACCACGGAGACAGTCGATCCGGAGATCCCGCCTGGCCCTCTTGACCTGGACGTAGATAGGCTGGGGGCGAGGGAGCTGATGCAAGCGGCAGAGGCCAACTTGCAGGAGATTCTTGGTCTTGCTGGCAGATCCACAAATCTTAAAGGGGGGTATGCGAGCAAGATCAGGCGGGCGACGGGCACTGTCAAGACGGTTCTCGAAACCTTGATGGCGCGCACTGAGGCGGAAGAGACACGCCGACTCCGCGCCGATAATGGGCGACTGAAGCGAGAGGTGGAAAACCTCCGGGAAGAGGTGCGGGCCTACAGGCGTGATTTCGAGGAGGCGAAGAAGGCGGCGACTAAAAAGTCGGCCTCATCGTCGACGAGTCCAATGTCCAGCGAACAGCTGGGCATACTTGAAAACAATATCGCCAGGTTGGTCGGCAATCTGGTCGATGGCCGCCTGGCGGTTTTAGAGGATCGACTTCCGCCTCCTCGTATCGTCCGCCCGCCGTTGGCCGGCGACAAAATGAGGGCCACCCGCGAATCCCGGGTCGCTGCTGCTGAGCAGGAGGCCCCATTGAGTCGGGAAGGGTCGCCAGTGTTGGGAGTGCCACCGGGTCAAGTGCGCCTGGTTCCAAGAACGGCTTCGGATGCGGTTCAGGAAAGCCGCGCGGAGTTTCCGGCGCTGCCGGTTCGTCCTGCGGTGCGGACGGTGTCTGCGTCTGGGGCGTCTAAAAGCAAGAAGAAGGGAGGGGAATGGACTAATTTTGGTCCCTCCACTTCTAAAGCGTCCAAGACGCCTCATGGTGAGACACATTCGCCTGCGGTGGTGGTACCCGCACCCACGACGGCACTCGCGCCTGTTTCCTCGGCGCCATCGGATGCCTGGACAGAGGTCGTGAGGCGAAAGGCGCCGAAGAAGAAGTCGCAGGGAACAATAGTGCCCCCTGCACCTAAGCAGAAAAAGGGAGCCAAGTTAGTGCTCCCTAGCTCCTCCGCCGTAATTGTCAAGCTACGGTCGGAAGCAGCGCAGCAGGGCGAGACTTACGGCTCCGTTTTAACGAGGGCTCAACAGAGCCTTAATGTCGAAGAGCTCGGTATTGGGCCCCTCAGAGTGCGCATGGCGGCGACCGGGTGCCGCCTTATAGAGGTGCCAGGGCGGAATAGCGCCGACAAAGCGGATGCCCTGGCACAAAGAATGGGGGAGCTGCTAAGCGGGGTGGCTGATGTGGTTAGGCCCGTCAAAACCACGTGTTTCCGCCTGACGGGCCTCGATGAAACGGCGACTGTGGACCGAGTCAGGTCGGCGGTCGCTGTAGAAGGGGGATGTGCCGCGGAGCATGTGTGGGTCGGAGATATCAGCTTCGGCCCACGCGGGGTTGGGTTTGCCCGAATGTCGTGCCCGTTGACAGCTGCTAAGAAGCTGATCCAGCTGGGTGCGATTCGGGTAGGCTGGAGCAGGGTACAGGTCAGTCATGAGGGAGTTCGTCCCAGGCACTGCTATAGGTGCCTGGGGAGAGGACATATGGCGGGCCTGTGCCAATGCGAGAAGGACCGCAGCGGCCTGTGTTACCGCTGCGGTCAGCCGGGCCATAAGGCGTCCAGCTGCAGTTCCCCCGTGCCTCGCTGCGCAGTTTGCAGCGACGCCGGCTTGAAGGCCGACCACGTAATGGGGGGCAGATTATGCTCCCCCCCATCCACCCGTGGAAAGCTTCCCTCCTCCTCACGTTCATCGGGGAGGGGACCGGTGGCGCCTGAGGCCGAGATGTCTGAATAATGCCAGGACATCTCGGCTTCTTACAGGGCAACATTAACCACTCTGCTGCTGCTCAAGATCTCTTCTTGCAGTCGATGGCGGAGTGGTTAATCGACGTGGCGGTGGTGGCGGAGCCCTACTTCGTACCCCCTCAGCCGCATTGGGCTGGGGACTCTGAGGGCTCCGTCGCCGTTGTGGTGAGGCCAGGTGCTGGCCCCCCCCTCATACCCAGAATGAGGGGGGCTGGATATGTAGTTGCTGCTCGGGGAGATGTAGTAATAGTTGGTGTATACTTCTCCCCGAACCGCAACCTAGCCGCCCTAGAGCAATTCCTTGATGCTCTGGGGCCGCTGATCAGGAGGCTAGCCCCCCTCCCCGTCATAGTGGCAGGGGACTTCAACGCCAAGTCCTCGGCGTGGGGTTCCCCTGTCACTGATCCAAAGGGGAGGGAGGTAGAGGAGTGGGCTTTAGCCTCGGGACTGTCCCTTCTCAATACAGGGACAGTCCTCACCTGCGTGCGGCGGACGGGCGGTTCAGTGGTGGACCTGTCGTTCGCCACTCCCGACGTCGCGCGCAGGGTGGCAGGGTGGAGGGTGGTAACGGAGGTGGAGACACTCTCGGACCATCGCTACATACGGTTCGAGGTGTCTCCAGCCTCCGCATCGAGCTCGGCGTCGGTGTCCGGGGGACGTAGCAGGTTCCCGCGTTGGGCACTCACTAAGCTCAACCGGGAACTTGCGGAGGAGGCGGCCATCGTTGGCCGCTGGAGCCTCCCGTCGTTGGAAGGTTTGGGGGTGGACGAAGTGGCTGGCTGTCTCGGCGATGTACTTACCAACGTCTGCCGGGCAGCCATGCCAAGAGTTTGGGGTCCTCCCCCTCCTCGACGGGCGGTGTACTGGTGGTCGGCCGAGCTGGCTGACCTTCGCGTCGCCTGCGATGTGGCGCGCCGCGCCTATGTCCGTAGCAGGCGGCGCCGTCCCCAGGACGAGGAGCGTGATGGCCGGCTGTTCAGGGTCTACCATACCAAAAGGGAGATCCTGCAACTGGCCATCAGTCGGGCCAAGGAGCGAGCGTGGCTGGAGCTGGTGGAGGGTCTGGATAATGACCCGTGGGGTCGACCGTATAAGAGGGCGCGAGACAAACTTCGCGCCCAGTCGGCCCCACTGACGGAAACGCTCCAGCCAGAGCTGCTGGGGAACATCGTCCGGGAGTTGTTCCCGGACCCCCCGGCAGACTTTGATCCGCCGCGAATGGCCCGACGGACGCCGGGCTCGATGGAGGAGGGTGTTCCGCCACCCGTCACCGACGCGGAAATGGAGGCGGTTCTGTTCCGCCTCCGTAGTAACAAGAGGGCGCCAGGTCCGGACGGGGTGCACGGTAGAGTTCTCTCTATAGCTCTCGTGCACCTCGGAGACACCCTTCGGGAACTGTTTGACCGCTGTTTACAGTGCGGTCAGTTCCCGAAGGCGTGGAAGGAGGGTCGGCTCGTCCTGATTCCTAAGGGCGGGCGACCACCGGACTGTGCGTCAGCGGTGCGGCCGATCGTGTTGCTGAACGAGGTGGGCAAGGCGTTTGAACGCGTAATAGCCTCCCGCCTCGTTCAGCACTTGGAGGAGGGTCCGGAGCCCGGACTGTCAGACTCACAGTTCGGGTTCCGGGCCGGTCGGTCGACCATCGACGCAGTGAGGCGCCTGAAGTCGGTGACGGAGGAAGCGGAACGCGGGAGGGAGGTGGTGGTGGCGGTGTCCTTGGACATCGCCAACGCCTTCAACAGCCTTCCCCACAGCGTGATACGGGAGGCACTGAATTTCTTCGGAGTGCCTCCGTATATCGGGAGGCTGTTGAACGCGTATCTCTCCGATAGGGAGATCGTGTACGAGGACCGGTCGGGGTCCCTAGAGAGGCGGAGAGTCGAGTGCGGCGTCCCCCAGGGTTCGGTTCTGGGACCGAACCTTTGGGACGTCGGCTACGACTGGGTCCTGCGGAGCGGCATCCTCCCCGGAACAGACGTCATCTGCTATGCAGATGACACTTACGTCACGTTCCGGGGAAGGACATATCAGGAGGCCGCGCGGCTGGCTGAGGAGGGGACAGCCCTCGTTGTCAGCCGCATAGAGCGATTGGGGCTTCGGGTACGTCTAGACAAGACCGAAGCCCTGCTCTTCCGCGGACCCGGGAGGAAAGGACCCCCACCGGGTGCACGACTCCTTATCGGAGAGACGGAGGTCAGGGTGAGTCCAACCCTTAAGTGTCTCGGACTCATCCTGGACGGGAGGTGGACCTTCGGCCCCCATTTCCAACAGCTGGGGCCGAAGGTCGTGAGGGTGGCATCAGCGCTGGGCCGACTCCTTCCGAATATAGGGGGGCCCAGCCAAGCCTGCAGGCGGCTGTACTCCGGAGTCTGTCGGAGTATGGCCCTGTACGGAGCCCCAATTTGGGCGGATGCCCTCACCGTGCGTAATGTGGCCCAGCTGCACAAAATGCAGCGGGTCATAGCGGTGAGGGTCATCAGGGGCTACCGTACAGTCTCCTGGGCGGCAGCTACTGCCTTGGCGGGGGAACCGCCGTGGGAGCTCACGGCAAGGGTCCTTGCCGAGACGAACCTCCTCATGTCAGAGGGGAGGTCACGTGGCGAGGTCCCCCCGTGGGAGGAACTCAGGCGGTTCCAAAGGCTGGGAGAGCAGTGGCTGCTGAGGAGGTGGGGTAAGGCCCTGGCGCAGTCGCCGTATGGCCAACATACGGCCGCGGCACTGCGTCCAGTCCTTGCGGCGTGGATGCGCCGCAAGCGAAAACCCCTCACCTTCCGCCTTACACAGGTGCTCACCGGGCATGGATGCTTCGGTGCGTACCTGTGTAAGGTCGCCAGGAGGGAGCCAACGCCAGCCTGCCATGAGTGTGGCGCTGCGGAGGACACGGCCCAGCACACCCTAGAGGTGTGCGATCGATGGGCCGTGCAGCGCCACGATCTCGTGGCAGTGCTTGGGCGGGACCTCTCGCTCTCGAGTGTGGTGCGCTGCATACTCGAGAGCGATGAGGCCTGGCAGGCGGCGGTCTCTTTTTGCGAATCCGTAATTTCGCAGAAAGAGGCCGCGGAGCGGGACAGAGAGATCGATACGTCCTCTGTTCCGCTCCGCCGGCGTAGGACGGGAGTGCGGAGGCGTCGCTATGCGAACCTCCAAACTTCCGTCTAACGGGGCTCCGGGAGAGGATGGGAACCTCCCCGGCTTAGCTAGTCCCGGCGCCGAGGGGGACGCTTCAGGTTGTCGGAGCGGCCCCTAATTGTGGTGGAAGTCCGGTCCCTATAGAGGTAGACCGGCCGGTCGCGGGGGGTGTCCTGTGCTAGACAGATCCGGGACACTCCCCATATAGCGGCTGATGGCAATCCGCAGGTTCAGTTTTAGTGGGTAAACCGGCGAGTCGCGCCGGGAGTCCCACATACCCCCGGGTCCCCCAACCCGGGAAGGGCGTAATGACCTTTCCCCTGCGAGATCAAAAAAAAAAAAAAAAAAAAAAAAAAAAAAAAAAAAAAAAAAAAAAAAAAAAAAGGTTAGGTTAGGTTAGGTTAGGTTGGGGGCGATACCGGTTCCTCCACGTTGGTGTCCCTGGGCAACGCCTGGGTGCGCCACTCCGCTCTCTACACGGGGTGAGGTACTCAGGCGGCTGAACACCGGTCTGTCTCTATCTTTTCACCATCTTTTTATAGTTTACTCTTCTTTTTTGCATTGTTTTATTTATTTCATCTATCTTTCAACACCTTTTCTTTCTATCTTTTCTCTTTTATTTATTCTTCTGTGCGTGTGTGTTAGGTTTTGCGTGATAGGGTTTTGTTTTGAATGGTGATGAATGGGCTTTTACGGCCCCTAATCCAAGGTTTGTGGTGCCCGGCCATGGGATGCATGGCGAGCAGGCGGTCTCGTCCCGAGGGCACTGGGGCAGAATCACCCCTTCTTGATCGGGCCAGAATCAGTCCAGAGATGACAAACATGGAGAGTCAGCATGCGGAAAATTCTCCCAGGGTGGGTCCCGGCGATGCCGGGGAATCCCACACTCCCGTTTCGGCGGGAGATAGGGCCATGTATACTGGGGGCCCCAAACATGCTCAGGCGGAAGGAATGGTGGCCGTTGAGACGGCGAGGGTAGAGAAGGGCGCGATGGCGCAAAACAGGCCGAGCCCGGCGCACCTAACCGCGTCGAGAACGGACCTTCTGACGGATGAGGAGGTGGATTTCTCGCAGCCGCAGCCTAATGGGGTTAAGCGGCTGTTGAGACTCCTCCAGCGGAAAAAAGAAAGGGGGGACACTGAGGGACTCGCGCGTGTCCAGCTAGAGCGCGAGCTCAGGATCCCGTCCTCCGATGATGACGGAACAGACATGGCGCGTGTGCCTCGCGTATTGCTGCGCGACGTAATGGCCACGTTGCCCAAACCTGGACATGGACTTATGAGGGATAGCGACGACTATCTCTCCGACTCCTCGGTCCACAGCGCTATGTCGCTGGAGTCCGGGGAGTCCACCACCGGACTTGACAAACCTCTTAAGAGGAAAAACACGGACGAAGACACCGTACCGTCTCTTAGTAAAGAGGCGGTGCCTAAACCTAAGAAGGGACGCGGCCGGCCGCCTACGACCGGCCAGTATGTTGGTCTGGCTAAAGCTCAAGCCGAGCTGAACAGAGCCAAGGAGGAGGCGCTTCGACTTCAGGCCGAGGTCGAAGTAGCTGAGATGACGAGAGCGGCAAGGGAGACGCGAACATCACCCCGCGCAACCCCTGTCACAACCAGAGATGTCGAGTCGGAGCAGTCGAGCGCTGCCCTGGCCAAAACAGTGGAGACTTCACTGGAGGCCATCACGATGGTCGCCGTGAGGTCCTCTAACCTTAAAGGCACATTTCAAAAGTGCCTCAAGGAATCGGTGGCGGCCATCAAATCTGCTGTTGCCGAGATGAGAAGCCGCTCCACTACAGAAGATCTGGCGAGGTTGGAGGCCCAGAACTCACGCCTCCAAGAACAAGTGACGAGAATGGGCCGCGAACTCGAAGAGTTGCGCAGACGGGATAATAACACCCGCCCCGTACGAGAAGAAATGCGTGAGCTGTTGGCGGAGGTCTCCCGATCCAACATAGAGACCTTCGGCAACATGCTCAACGCCAGGCTGGCCGGTCTTGAGGATAGACTGTTGCCGGAGCCGCGGAGGAGACCACCGCTGGCGGCAGACGCTGTGAACACCTGTGTCAGCGCCCCGCCGGCGGCCACCAGAAGTAAAAAGGCGCCGCAGCCCAAAAAGGTTACGGCGCCTACATACGCGGAGATGGCTGGAACAAGTGCAGCGCCCCCCCAAGCGGCGCCGACTGCACCGGTCCAGCCAAAGGCTAAAAAGCCAAAAAAGAAGAAGCGGCCATCAATGGCCGCTCAGGAGGCGGCGCAAGGGGGGGTGAACACCAGCCCCTCCCTCGCCGAGGCCCCGTGGACCACAAAAGGCCCGCGCAAGGCTAAGAAGAAAGGGTCGGCTAAACCAGCCACAGCCGCCCCCAAAAAGAAGAAGACAAGGCTTCGCCCCCCCAAAACGGCAGCAGTAACCCTCACTTTAGAAGCGGGGGCTGCAGAAAGGGGGGTGACCTACGCGAAGGTGCTCAGCGAGGCCAGAGCGAGAATCGACCTGGGGGAACTTAATATCCCCAGGCTCGGTTTCCGCCTGGCCCAAACTGGTGCACGCCTCCTTTCTATCGAGGGAGAGGGGGCCGCTGAGAAGGCCGACGCATTTGCCGCGCGGCTCCGCGCAGTCTTGCGTCCCGAGGACGTCAAAGTCTCCCGTCCGGTGAAATGCGTCGAGATGCGAGTCACCGGATTGGACGACGCAACAACGGCCGCCGAAATCATCGAGGCGGCCGCCAGAGAAGGAAATTGCCCGGCCACCAACATCAGGTCGGGCAAAGTAGTAGTAAGTCCCAGAGGCACCAAATCCCTCTGGATGAGTGTTCCGATAGCAGCCGCCAAAAAGCTCACAAGCTCTGGGCGGCTGCAAATAGGCTGGGTCACGGCAAGGGTAGCACTGCTGGATGCGAGGCCTCGGCGGTGTTTCAAGTGTCTAGACACCGGCCACCTTGCGAAGAAATGCACGTGCACGGTGGACCTCAGCGGAAATTGCTTCCGCTGTGGGAAGCCGGGGCACAAGGCGCCCGATTGTGTAGCGGCTCCGAATTGCCCGGTCTGCGAGGCCGCGAGCAAACCAAAGGAGCACGTGCTGGGGAGCAGCGGCTGTATAACAGCACCTAAGCCGCCCCCCGGCACGAAAAAGAAGCGGAAAGCTCCCACGAAGAAGGCTCGGCAGAAAAAGCCGGCCCGTGACGCAAGGGCGGATCAATCCGCTCCCGCCATGGAAGTAGTGATGGAAGCCTAGACCCGTGGGTGGTGGTCGGGGGACCGTCGCCCACACTATGGGTCCCGAGAGAAAAGCTCCCCAATGCCCGGGGGGCTCTCGGTGAGGCAGGCGGCGGCACACTATCTAGCCGCCGCAACAGAAGAGGGCCGGACGCGGCATGCGCTGCGGGGTCGTGGAGCTATGCTCACGCGATTCCCACGACCCCGCATTGGCGCAGAAGGAGGGCATCGCCAGGTTTTAGTGGGTAGACTCTGTGCCAACTCCACCCAGGCACAGAGGAGTCCCACATAACCCCGCGATGTCCCCCGAGCATCGCGGGGTATACGTAACGTATTTCCTGGCGTTAAAAAAAAAAAAAAAAAAAAAAAAAAAAAAAAAAAAAGGTTGGGGCTAGTCCATGGCCCTCTATGGAGCCCCCGTCTGGGCGGATAATCTGAGTGCCCAAAATAAGGCGCTCTTGCGGAGTCCTCAGCGGATGATGGCGTTGCGAATGGTTCGCGGGTACCGTACCGTGTCCTGCGACGCAGCGCTCGCTCTCGCCAGAACCCCTCCATGGGACCTTGAAGCGTTCTGAGCGAGATATACTACCGCACGGTTGAAGTAAAGAGCAGAGGAGAAAGAGTGTCCCCGGAGTTGACTGCTCGATGGCGCCGCCAAGCGCGCATCATAATAATGCGCTCTTGGGAGGACCGATTGACGTCCCCAACAGCCGGACACAGGGTGGTGGCGGCAATTGGGCCGCACCTTCAGGAGTGGGTGACGCACTGCAAGGGCACCCTCACCTACCGGATGGTGCAGATGTTGACCGGGCATGGTTGCTTCGGCCATTACCTGCACCACATGGCTAGGAGGGAACCAACGCCCCAGTGCCACCATTGTAATCACGGAGACGACACTGTGCAGCACACGCTCGAGGCCTGCCCTGCCTGGGTAGAGCAACGGGCGGTGCTTTGCGCCTCTATCGGATTTGACTTAACGCTCCCGGCTATAATAACAGCTATAGTCCGGTCGAGCGAATCATGGACAGTGATGGCCACCTTCTGCGAGGACGTAATATCACAGAAGGAGGCCGCAGAACGGGAGAGGGAGGCGGACGAAGCCGCAAACCCCGTTCGCAGGAGGCGAGGAGGGCGCAGGCGCGCTAATTACGAGCGCCAGCTCCCGCCCTAACACGGACTCGGGCGACGGATAGGGGAATCCGCCGCCCATTGCACGAGTCCCATCCGGTCGCAGAGCGCCCGGTGCCTCGGGCTGCTTTCCCGGAGTGGATGGCAACTAGCCTAAAAACTAGTCTGCCGCGCGGAGGGTTTGCTGCAGAAGCAAATGCCGCTAACTGGGCCGCTGCTGTTATCGCCTCAGGCGGGTCCGGCGGCCCAGCAGCATAGCGGAGGAGGAGGCACCGATGGGTTTTAGTGGGTAACCCCGGGTGCGCTCCTCACCCCGCACCTGGGCGAGTCCCACATACCCCGGCGGTCCCCCCCAGTCCGCTGGGGATTCATAAAGAATTTCCCATCGTAAAAAAAAAAAAAAAAAAAAAAAAAAAAAAAAAAAAAAAAAAAAGGTTAGGTTGGGGCTGGGGCTCAGCCAGTTCGTCCTCGTTCGTGGCCCTGGGCAACGCTTGGGTGCGCCACCCCGTCTTTTGCGGGGTGAGGTACTCACGCGGCTGAAGGCTGGCGCTATCTCTTTTCTTCACTATCTTTCACCACCTATTTTGTTTAACTTTCTTGTGTTTTTATTCGTTTGTTTTATTTTTTCTATCTTTTCACCACCTTTCTTTCATCTCGTATCTATCTTTCCTTTTTAATTTAACTCTTCTGATGGGGGAGCTCACCCCCGAAAAAAGAGACCGCGACCCGGGGTGTCGGAGCTTAACGGAATGGAAGATCGCGCTTTGAAAAGTATTCCCCGGGTGGGTCCTCTCTCTGAGAGGGAATCCCACCCTTCTGCTTCGGCGGAAGGCTGCCCCACGTATACGGGGGGGGCACAAATCGCGAGGGTTGAGGAGAGGGTCGTGAGGACGACGAGTGTGGAGGAAGGCGCGACTGCGCGCGCGAGTTCGGAGCCGGTGCACCTAACCGCACCGGAGACGAACTTGCTTACCGATGAAGACGTCGACTTCTCGCAGCCGGTCCCTGATGGCAGGCGCCGGCTGCTCGAGTTACTCAGAAAGAAGGCTTTGAGGGGAGATACGAAGGGAATGCCGCGCGTGATGCTCACGCGCGCGCTGATGCCCGAACCCCCTTCCTCGGACTTTGACAGCGAGGACTACCTCTCGGACTCCAGCGCCTTATCGCTGGACTCCGAGGGGTTGCCCGCAATACCCGGACGTGACACACCTCGAAAGAGGAAACCCGAAGGTGACAATGTACCTCCTCTGAGTAAAGGAGCGGTACCGAAGGCGAAAAGGGGACGTGGCCGGCCACCAACTACCGGCCAATACGTCGGCCTGGCTAAGGCCCAAGCGGAACTAAACCGTGTAAAGGCGGAGAGCCTTCGATTGGAGGCAGAGAGAGAAGTCGCAGAGACGGCACGGGCGGAAAGGGAACCAAGAGCATCCCCCCACCCAAGCCTCTCACCGGTCGAGGGCGACCAGGAGAAGACGAGCTCGGCACTCAACACGAGTGTGGAAAGGTCGCTGGAGACCATTTCAATGGTTGCCAGCAAATCGAGCAACCTAAAGGGGACGTACCAGCGTTTCCTCAAGGAGGCGGTCGCCAACATAAGGGCGGCCGTAACCGAAATGAGGGGCCGCTCTATGAGCGACGAAATGGCGCGTCTGGAAGCCCAAAACGCGCGGCTCCAGGAGCAAGTGACGAACATGCGTCACGAGCTAGAAGAGCTGCGCAGGCGACCGCCCGCGCCCACCGGAATTGACATGCGTGAGCTGTTGGCCGAGGTCTCTCGCTCTAACATAGAGACCTTGGGCAACATGCTCAACGCCAGGCTGGCCGGTCTGGAGGACAGACTCCTGCCGGAGCCCAGAAGACGACCCCCGCTGGCGGCGGACAGTGCCATCGTTGGCACCACGCCAGCGTCGGCGGCACAAAAGGCGAAGGCGCCGAAGCCGAAAAAGGCAACGGCACCCACTAATGCGACAGTAACGGCGCAGGTCGCGGCGGCTCCAAAAGAGGCACCGCCTGCACCCGCACCGCCAAAGCCCCCCAAGGCCATAAAGAAGAAAAAGAAGCGGCCATCAATGGCCGCTAAGGAGGCGGCGCAAGGGGGGGAGACCAACAACCCCTCCCCCGCCGAGGCCCCGTGGACAAAAGTGGGTCCACGTAAGGCCAAGTCGAAGAAGGGGACGGCTACTCCAACTAAAGCCGCCCCTAATAAAAGGAAGAAAAAGGCAAGGCTGCGCACCCCAGTCACTGCGGCCGTTACCCTCACCCTTGAGGAAAAGGCTGCGGAGAAGGGGGTGACGTACGCCAAGCTTCTTAAGGAAGCCAGGGCGAAAGTCGATCTGGGGGAGTTCGATATCCCAAAGCTCGGCTTTCGTCTGGCAGAAACCGGCGCGCGCGTACTCACGATCGCAGGTGAGGGAGCGCAAGCGAAGGCGGACGCTTTCGCCGAAAAGTTGAGGGCCGTATTAAGCCCAGAGATGGTGAGAGTCGGCCGCCCGGTCAAGTGCGCAGAGTTGCGCGTGACCGGGCTGGACGACTCAGTGACGGCCGCCCAAGTCATCCAGGCGGCCGCACAAGAAGGAGGTTGCCCGACAAGCACAATCAGGTCGGGCAAAATAGTGGTGGGACCGAGAGGGGACGCGTCTTTGTGGATGCGCGTCCCCGTCGCGGCCGCTAAAAAGCTTTTGAGCTCTGGGCGGCTTCGCGTGGGCTGGGTCTCGGCAAAGGTGGCGCTGCTGGCCGCGAGGCCAAAGCGGTGCTACCGATGCCAGGATACCGGCCACGTCGCGGCAAAATGCCAGTGCACGGTGGACCGCAGCCGGAGCTGTTTCCGCTGCGGGAAGCCGGGGCACAAGGCGGCCGAGTGCGGAGCGGATCCGCACTGCTCTTTGTGTGAGGCCGCCGGCAAGGAGGAGATGGGACATGTGCTGGGGAGCAGTGGCTGTGTTTTTGCCAAGCCGCCCCCCGGCGCGAAAGGAATGAGAAAGGCTCCCTCTAGGGCCCGGCGTAAAGCGCCCAAGGCTAAAGGCGCAAGGGCGGAGCAACCCGCCCCCGCCATGGAGGTTGAAGCCTAGGCCCGTGGCCGGCGATCGGGGGATCGCCGGCCACACTAAGGGCCCCGAGTTGAATAGCTCCCCAATGCCCGGGGAGCTCTCGGAGAGGCAAGCGGCGGCACGTCACCAGCCGCCGCATATGGAGAGAGCCGGATGCGGCACGCGCTGCGGGGTCGTGGAAGAATGCAACGCGATTCCCACGGCCCCGTTAAAGGCGCTGAAGATGGGCATCGGGGGGTTTTAGACGGTAAACCCCGGCGCACTCCATCTCGCGCCGGGGGAGTCCGTCATACCCCTGCTGCCCTCCCCCGGGGGTGGCGGGGGATACGTAACGTATTTCCCCCCGTAAAAAAAAAAAAAAAAAAAAAAATAAAAAAAAAAAAAAAAAAAGGTTAGGTTGGGGCTCAGCCAGTTCGTCCTCGTTCGTGGCCCTGGGCAACGCTTGGGTGCGCCACCTCGTCTTTTGCGGGGTGAGGTACCCACGCGGCTGAAGGCTGGCGCTATCTCTTTCTTGTCTATCTTTCACCACCTATTTTGTTTAACTTTCTTGTTTTTGCACTAGTTTATTTTGTTTATTCTATCTTTTCACCACCTTTTCTTTCTTCTCCTACTATATTTTCCGTTTTTTCGTTAACTCTTTGATGGGTGAGCTACACCCGAAAACAAGCCCGCGACCCGGGGTGTCGGAGTTCTGAGGTATGGAAGATCGCAATTTGAAAAATATTCCCCGGGTGGGTCCCAGCGATGCTGGGGAATCCCACCCTCCTGCTTCGGCGGGAGGCAGCTCCATGTATACGGGGGGGGCACAAACTGCGATGAGGGAAGAGGCGGTCGTTCAAACGACGGAGAAGGAGAGGAGTGTGATGATACGAGCAAGTTCGGGTCTGGCGCACATTACCGCGTTAGGAACGGACATATTAACAGACGAGGACGTAGACTTCTCGCAGCCGGTCCTTAATGGCAGGAAACGGTTGCTCGAGCTTCTACGTAAAAAGGCCTTACGAGGGGATAAGGAGGGAATGCCGCGCGTGATGCTCACGCGCGCGCTGATCCCCGAACCCCCATCAACTGACTGTGACAGCGAGGACTGCTACTCGGACTCCAGCTGCTTGTCGCTGGATTCCGAGGGGTTGCCCGCAATACCCGGAAAAGACATGCCTCGAAAGAGGAAACAGGATGAAGACAATGTACCGCCCCTCAGTAAAGGGGCGGTACCAAAACCCAAACGTGGACGCGGCCGGCCGCCAACGACCGGCCAGTACGTTGGCCTAGCCAAGGCCCAGGCTGACTTGAATAGGGAGAGAGAGGAGGCCCTTCGACTTCAGGCTGAAGCAGAAGTGGCTCAATCAGCTAGAACAGCACGGGAGGCGCGTTCATCTGCCCCTGCTAGCCCAGTTGAGATAGAGAAAATATCGGAGCGGACAAGCGCTGCCCTGACTAAGAGCTTGGAGGCTTCGCTGGAGACTATAAGTATGGTCGCCGCGAAGTCCTCCAATTTAAAGGGAACATACCAGCGGTTCCTCAAGGAGGCGGTCGCCAACATAAAGGCGACCACTGCCGAGCTGAGGGGCCGTTGTGTCTCGGAGGAGATAAAGGTCTTGGAGGTGCAAAATGACCGCCTCCAAAGACAATTGGAAAATATGCGCCGGGAGCTGGACGAGCTCCGGCGTCAGGTAGCTCGACCACCAGAGCAAGACCTGCATCAGCTGTTGTCGGAGGTTTCACGATCCAACATTGAAACCTTCGGCAACATGCTGAATGCAAGGCTCGCCGGACTGGAGGATAGACTCCTTCCGGAGCCCCGGAGAAGACCCCCGCTGGCGGCGGATAGTGTCATTGTAGACACCACGCCAGCGGAGGATGCAACAAAGGCACCGAAGCCCAAAAGAGCGACGGCACCCTCATACGCGACAATGACGGCACAAAGTGCGGTGGCCCCAAAAAAGGCACCACCTGCACCAGCCCCGCCAAAGGCCCCCAAGGTCAAGGCCAGAGAGAAGTCGAAGAAGCGGCCATCAATGGCCGCCCAGGAAGCGGCACAAAGGGGGGCGAACACCAGCCCCTCCACCGCCGAGGCTACGTGGACCAAAGTCGGGCCACGCAAGGCAAGGAAGGAGAAGGGGGCGGCTAGTACACCCAAGGCCGCCCCAAAGAGGAAGAAGAGAAAGGCAAGGCTTCGCCCCCCCACATCCGCGGCCGTCACCCTCACCCTTGAGGCGGGGGCTGCGGAGAGGGGGGTGTCATACGAAAAGCTGCTCCGTGAGGCCCGGGCGAAGATTGACCTAGGGGAGATTGGTATCCCCAGGCTCGGCTTCCGCCTGGCCCAAACGGGTGCGCGCGTCCTGACCGTCGAAGGAGAGGACGCGAATAAGAAGGCAGACGCGCTTGCTGCACGAATGCGAGCGGTCCTCAACCCGGAGAGCGTGAAAATCGCCCGCCCGGTGAAACGTGTCGAAATGCGCATCACCGGGCTGGACGACGCAACAACAGCCGCCGACATAACCGAGGCGGCAGCAAATGAAGGGGGTTGCCCGGCTACCAACATCCAGTCGGGCAAAGTCGTTGTGGGCCCAAGGGGAACCAGATCCCTATGGATTAAAGTCCCAGTAGCGGCCGCCAAGAAACTCCTGAGCTCTGGGCGGCTGCAGATTGGTTGGGTCGTGGCTAAGGTTACACTGCTGGCCGCCCGGCCTAGGCGGTGTTACCGGTGCCTCGACAACGGCCACCTGGCCGTAAACTGTAAGTGCTCGGTGGACCTCAGCCGGACATGTTTCCGCTGTGGGAAGCCGGGCCACAAGGCGGCTGAATGCGGGGCAGAACCGAACTGCCCCGCGTGCGAGGCTGTCGAAAAGCCGAAGGGGCACGTGCTGGGGGCTGCTGGCTGCATCACAGCTGCCAAAAAGCCGCCCCCCGGCAAGAAAAAGGGTAAGGCTCCAACAAAAAAGGCCCGCTTTAAAGAGCCAAAGGCCTCAGGCGCAAGGGCGGTTCTGGCCGCCCCTGCCGAAGTGATGGAGTCCTAGACCCGTGAGCAGCGATCGGGGGATCGCTGCTCACAATATGGGTCCCGAGCGCAAAGCTCCCCAATGCCCGGGGAGCTCTCGGAGAGGCAGGCGGCGGCACAACACCAGGCCGCCGCAAAGAAGTGAGCCGGTTGCGGCACGCGCTGCGGGGTCGTGGAAGAATGCTAAGCGATTCCCATGGCCCCGCAAACGGCGCTGAAGGTGGGCATCGGGGGGTTTTAGACGGTAAACCCCGGCGCACTCCATCTTGCGCCGGGGGAGCCCGTCATACCCCTGCCGCCCTCCCCCGGGGGCGGCGGGGGATACGTAATGTATTTCCCCCCGTCAAAAAAAAAAAAAAAAAAAAAAAAAAAAGGTTAGGTTAGGTTGGGGCTCTGCCAGTTCGTCCTCGTTCGTGGCCCTGGGCAACGCTTGGGTGCGCCACCTCGTCTTTTGCGGGGTGAGGTACCCACGCGGCTGAAGGCTGGCGCTATCTCTTTCTTGTCTATCTTTCACCACCTATTTTGTTTAGTTATCTTGTTTTGTATTAGTTTTATTTTGTTTTTCTCTATCTTTCACCACCTTTTCTTTCTTCTCTTACTATCTTTTCCGTTTTTGTTAACTCTTTGATGGGTGAGCTACACCCGAAAACAAGCCCGCGACCCGGGGTGTCGGAGCTTAGTATGATGGATCGTATTAGTCAAAGTATTCTCCGGGTGGGTCCCAGCGATGGGGAATCCCACACCCCTGCTTCGGCGGGGGTCAGGCCCGTGTATACGGAGGGGCCAACTAGTGCGATGAGGGAAGAGGCGGTCGTACAAACGACGGGGAAGGAGAGAGACGCGATATCGCGACCTGGGCCAGTGCCGGTGCACATTACCGCATCGGAGCTGGACCCTATTACCGATGAGGACACTGACTTCTCGCAGCCGGTCCCTGATGGCAGGCGCCGGTTGCTTGAGATGCTCCGGAAGAAGAAATTGAGGGGCGACTCGGATCTGCCGCGAGTGATGCTCACGCGCGATCTGATCCTCGAGCGCACACTCTCCCGAACAGACAGCGAGGACTGCCTCTCGGACTACAGTGATGTGTCTGGCATATCACTGGACTCCGAGGGGTTGCCCGCGATCCCACCGGAAAGGACGAGCCTAAAAAGGCGAAACTCGGACGACGACATGGCACCGCCCATCAGCAAAGGGGCGGTTCCCAAAACAAAGAGGGGACGTGGCCGGCCACCATCAACCGGCCAATACGTCGGCCTAGCTCGGGCCCAAGCAGAGCTGAACAAAGAGAAGGCGGAAAGCCTCCGGCTTCAGGCCGAGGCCGAAATTGCCGAGACGGCACGGGTTGCGAGACAGGCGAGAGCGCCTATCTGCTCTGGCCCTATCACACCTGCAGAAGTAGCATCAGAGCTGACGAGCGCAGCCCTGACCAAGAGGGTCGAGGCTTCGTTAGAGTCCATCAATATGGTCGCCACGAAGTCCTCGAACCTCAAAGGGACCTATCAGAGGTACCTTAAGGAGGCGGTAGCGTCCATCAAAGAAGCGGTAGCCGAAATGAAGGACCGCTCCGCTACCGACGAGATGAAGAGGCTCGAAGCCCAAAACGCACGGCTCGAGCAACAAATTGCCGAAATGCGTCGGGAGCTTGATGAGCTTCGCCGGCGGGCAGCACAACCCGCGGAGAAGGATTTGCGCCAGCTGTTGTCGGAGGTCTCCCGTACCAACATAGAGACCTTCGGCAACATGCTGAACGCTAGACTGGCCGGGCTGGAGGACCGCCTCCTTCCGGAACCACGCCGCCGGCCCCCGCTGGCAGCGGATAGAGAGAGAACACCGGAAGTAACTATGGCGGCAACGAGCGCAGCGGCACCAAATGAGGCCCCTGCTGTGCCCGCACCACCGAAGGCTAAAAAAGCCAAAACGAAGAAGAAGCGGCCATCAATGGCCGCTCAAGAGGCGGCGCAAGGGAGTGCGCACACTGGCTCCTCCCCCGCCGAGGCCCCGTGGACCACCGTCGGTCCGCGCAAGGCTGACAAGAAGAAGAGGGCGGCTACAACAGCGAAAGCCGCCCCGAAGAAGAAGAGAAAAAAGAAGGCGAGGCTGCGCGTTCCGACCACGGCAGCAGTCACGCTTACTCTTGAGGCGGGGGCTGCGGAACGGAGCGTCACTTACGCTTCTGTGCTCGCGGATGCAAGGAGCAAGATCGACCTGGCGGAGTTCGGGATACCCAAACTCGGATTCCGCCTGGCTCAGACCGGCGCTCGAGTCCTGTTGCTATCAGGAGAGGGCGCACAGGAGAAGGCCGACGCCTTTGCCACACGGCTGAAGGAGGTGCTCGATCCAGGAGTCGTGAAAATCGCCCGCCCGGCGAAGTGCGCGGAAATGCGCGTCTCCGGGCTGGACGACGCGACGACGGCCGCCGACGTCATCAAGGCGGTCGTTAAAGAAGGAGGATGCCCGGCCACCAACATCCGATCGGGCAGAATAGTGGTGGGCCCTAGGGGCGCTAAGTCACTTTGGCTGAGCGTTCCTATTGCTGCCGCAAAGAAGCTCGCCAGCTCTGGGCGGCTACAGGTCGGCTGGGTCCTAGCAAAGGTAGCGCTGCTGGCCGCGAGGCCAAGGCGGTGTTACCGGTGCCTGGACACCGGCCACTTGGCGGCGAAGTGCGTGTGCTCGGTGGACCTCAGCCGGAACTGTTTCCGCTGCGGGAAGCCGGGCCACAAGGCGCCAGAATGCGGGGCAGACCCTAACTGCCCCGTGTGTGAGGCGACCGGGAAGCCGAAGGAGCACGTGCTGGGGGCTGCTGGCTGCATTACAGCTGCCAAAAAGCCGCCCCCCGGCAAGAAAAAGGGAAAGGCTCCCACTAAAAAGGCCCGCTTTAAGAAGCCAAAGGCCTCAGGCGCAAAGGCGGTTCTGCCCGCCCCCGCCGAAGTGATGGAGTCCTAGACCCGTGAGCGGCGATCGGGGGATCGCTGCTCACACTATGGGTCCCGAGTGTAAAGCTCCCCAATGCCCGGGGAGCTCTCGGAGAGGCAGGCGGCGGCACAACACCAGGCCGCCGCAAAGAAGTGAGCCGGTTGCGGCACGCGCTGCGGGGTCGTGGAAGAATGCTACGCGATTCCCATGACCCCGCAAACGGCGCTGAAGGTGGGCATCGGGGGGTTTTAGACGGTAAACCCCGGCGCACTCCATCTCGCGTCGGGGGAGCCCGTCATACCCCTGCTGCCCTCCCCCGGGGGCGGCGGGGGATACGTAACGTATTTCCCCCCGTCAAAAAAAAAAAAAAAAAAAAAAAAAAAGGTTAGGTTAGGTTAGGTTAGGTTAGGTTGGGGGCGATACCGGTTCCTCCACGTTGGTGTCCCTGGGCAACGCCTGGGTGCGCCACTCCGCTCTCTACACGGGGTGAGGTACTCAGGCGGCTGAACACCGGTCTATCTCTATGTTTTCACCATCTTTTTATAGTTTACTCTTCTTTTTTGTTTTACGTTTTATTTACTCTGTCTTTCAACACCTTTTCTTTACTATCTTTCCTTTTTCGTTTACTCTTCTGTGTGTGTGTGTTTGGTTTTGCGTGATAGGTTTTCTTTGAATGGCGATGGATGGGCTTTTACGGCCCCTAATCCAAGGTTTGTGGTGCCCGGCCATGGGATGCATGGCGAGCAGGCGGTCTCGTCCCAAGGGCACTGGGGCAGAATCCCCCCTAACGGATCGGGTCAGACTCAGCCCACAACTGACAAAGATGGAAAGTTGCAATACGGATAATATTCCCCGGGTGGGTCCTCTTCGGAGGGAATCCCACACTCCCGCTTCGGCGGGGGGTCGCCCCACGTATACGGGGGGGGCACCTATTGCAGTGGAGGTGGAGGATAAGGCGGGAGAGAGAAAGGAGACAGGCGCGATGGCGCAAAATAGGCCGGGACCGGCGCACCTTACCGCGTCGGGAACGGACCTTCTTACGGATGAGGAGGTAGACTTCTCGCAGCCGCAGCCTAACGGTGTGCAGCGGTTGTTGAGACTCCTACAGAGAAAGAAGGAGAGGGGTGACACGGAGGGGCTCGCTCGCGTGCAGTACGAGCGCGATTTGAGACTCCCGGCCCCCGAAGATGACGGAATTGACATGGGGCGCGTGCCACGCGTGTTGCTGCACGATGTAATGGCACCGCTGCCCAGACCTGGACTTGGATCAATGAGGGATAGCGACGATTATCTCTCCGACTCCTCGGTGTACAGCGTTATGTCGCTGGAATCCGGGGAGTCCACCACCGGACTTGACAGACCTCGTAAGAGGAAACCCGAGTGTGACGCGGTACCGTCCTTCAGTAAAGGGGCGGTACCTAAACCCAAAAGAGGACGCGGCAGGCCGCCGACGACAGGCCAGTACGTTGGCTTGGCGAAGGCGCAGGCCGAACTAAACAAGGAGAAGGAGGAGGCTCTTCGGCTTCAGGCTGAAGCCGAAGTTGCGGAAACGGCGAGGACCGTAAGGGAGGCGCGAGTGTCCTTCCGCGCAAGCCCCGCCAAAATTGGAGAGACTCAGTCAGAGCAGTCGAGCGCTGCTCTGGCCAAATCGATAGAGGCGTCACTGGAGGCCATCACAATGGTCGCCACCAAGTCAATGAACCTTAAGGGCACCTTCCAAAGGTGCCTCAAGGACTCAGTAGCGACCATCAAATCGGCTGTCGTCGAGATGAGGGGCCGCTCCATGACTGAAGAATTGGCGAAATTGGAGGCCCAGAACGCGCGGCTCCAAGAGAGAGTGGCCATAATGGGTCAGGAGTTAGAAGAGTTGCGCAGAAGGGCCGACAACGCGCGCCCACCAGAGCAAGATATGCGCCAGCTGTTGTCGGAGGTCTCTCGTTCCAACATAGAGACCTTCGGCAACATGCTGAACGCCAGGCTGGCCGGTTTGGAGGACCGTCTCCTACCGGCCCCGAGAACTAGACCACCGCTGGCGGCGGATAGTGCCACTGTAGGCACCCCGCCGGCGGCGGAAAAGACGAAGGCACCGAAGCCTAAAAAGGCAACGGTGCCCTCTTATGCGGAAGTGGCGGCACCACAAGCGGCGGTCCCCCTAAAAGAGGCACCGACTGCACCGGTCCCGCCCAAGGCCAAGAAAAAGGGCAAGAAGAAGCGGTCATCAATGGCCGCCCAGGAAGCGGCGCAAGGGGGGGCGAACACCAGCCCCCCACCTGCCGAGGCCCCGTGGACATCCGTAGGTCCGCGCAAGGCCAAGAAGAATGGGGCGGCTAAACCACCCACAGCCGCCCCTAAAAAGAAGAAGACTAGGCTTCGCCCCCCCAAAACAGCGGCAGTAACCCTCACCTTAGAGGCGGGGGCTGCAGAAAGGGGGGTGACCTACGCAAAGCTGCTCAGCGAGGCCAGAGCGAAAATCGACCTGGGGGAACTCAATATCCCCAGGCTCGGCTTCCGCCTGGCCCAAACTGGTGCACGCCTCCTTTCGATTGAAGGAGAAGGTGCTGAGGAGAAGGCTGACGCTTTTGCCGTGAGGCTTCGAGCGGTCCTGCGCCCCGAAGATGTTAAAGTCTCCCGCCCGGTGAAATGCGTGGAAATGCGCGTCACCGGGCTGGATGACGCTACAACAGCTGCCGACATCACCGAGGCGGCTGCGAAAGAAGGTGGTTGCCCGGCCACCAACATCCGGTCGGGCAAAGTAGTAGTGAGTCCCAGAGGCACCAGATCCCTCTGGATGAGTGTACCAACGGCAGCCGCCAAGAAGCTTATCAGTTCTGGGCGGCTGTAAATAGGCTGGGTCACGGCGAGGGTAGCACTGCTGGCCGCGAGGCCCCGGCGGTGCTTTAAGTGCCTCGACACCGGCCACCTTGCGATGAAGTGCACGTGCACGGTGGACCTCAGCGGAAATTGTTTCCGCTGTGGGAAGCCGGGGCACAAAGTGTCTGACTGTGTAGCGGCTCCTAATTGCCCGGTCTGCGAGGCCGCAAGCAAGCCCAAGGAGCACGTGCTGGGGAGCAGCGGCTGTATCACAGCGCCTAAGCCGCCCCCCGGCACGAAAGGGAAGCGGAAGGCTCCCACGAAAAAGGCTCGGCATAAAAAGCCGAGCCGTGGCGCAAGGGCGGAACAACCTGACCCCGCCATGGAAGTGGTTGAGGCCTAGACCCGTGGGTGGCGATCGGGGGATCGTCGCCCACAATATGGGTCCCGAGAGAAAAGCTCCCCAATGCCCAGGGGGCTCTCGGTGAGGTAGGCGGCGGCACACTATCTAGCCGCCGCAACAGAAGAGGGCCGGACGCGGCACGCGCTGCGGGGTCGTGGAGCTATGCTCACGCGATTCCCATGACCCCGCATTGGCGCAGAAGGAGGGCATCGCCAGGTTTTAGTGGGTAGACTCTGTGCCAACTCCACCAAGGCACAGAGGAGTCCCACATAACCCCGCGATGTCCCCCGAGCATCGCGGGGTATACGTAACGTATTTCCTGGCGTAAAAAAAAAAAAAAAAAAAAAAAAAAAAAAAAAAAAAAAAAAAAAAAGGTTAGGTTAGGTTGGGGCTCTGCCAGTTCGTCCAAGTTCGTGGCCCTGGGCAACGCTTGGGTGCGCCACTCCGTCTTTTGCGGGGTGAGGTACCCACGCGGCTGAAGGCTGGCGCTATCTCTTTTCATCACTATCTTTCAACGTCTTTTTAAGTAACTTTCTTGTGTTTTGCATCGTTTGTTTTGTTTGTTCTATCTTTTCACCACCTGTTCTTTCGTCTCGCATCTAATCTATCTTTCCTTTTTATTTAACTCTTCTGATGGGGGAGCTCACCCCCGAAAAAAGAGACCGCGACCCGGGGTGTCGTAGTTAGCAGTATGGAAGGTCGCAATAGTGAAAATAATCTCCGGGTGGGTCCCAGCGATGGGGAATCCCACACCCCTGCTTCGGCGGGGGTCAGGTCCGCGTATACGGAGGGGCCAACTAGTGCGAGGGTTGAGAAGGAGGAGGTCATAGTGATGACGCAAAAGGAGACTGGCGCGAGGGCGCAACCGAGTCCGAAGCTGGCGCACCTTACCGCGCCGGCGGCGGACTTATTAACAGACGAGGACGTTGACTTCAGTCAGCCGCAGCCCAACGGGGTTCAGCGGCTACTGAAGTTAATGCAAAGGAAGAAACTAAGGGGCGACCCTGATCTGCCGCGCGTGCTACTCACGCGCGACGTAATCATGCCGCCCCCCAAACACGGACGTGACATTCCCGATAGAGACAGCGAGGACTATCTCTCGGACTCCAGTTGCATGACTGACATGTCGCTGGACTCCGAGGGATTGCCCGCACCCACCGGACGTACAACCCCCCTAAAGAGGCGGTTACACCCGGACGAAGACGTAGTGGCGCCGTCTACCAGTACAGGCGCGGTGCCAAAGGCGAAAAGAGGACGTGGCCGGCCACCAACAACCGGCCAATACGTCGGCCTGGCCAAAGCTCAGGCACAACTGAACAGGGAGAAGGCTGAGAGTCTCCGGCTCGAGGCCGAAGCAGAGGTCGCCGTGACGGCGCGCGTGGCAAGAGAGGCGCGTGCGTCGCTACGTGTGAGCCCTGCATTGGAAGAAGACAGGTCGGAGCAGACCAACGCAGCTCTGGCCAAAAGTGTCGAGACTTCGTTGGAGGCCGTACTCATGGTCGCCACGAAGTCTCAAAACCTGAAGGGCACATTTACGCGGTGCCTCAAGGAAGCGGTCGTCAGCATAAGGGCGGCCGTCACCGAACTTAGAGGCCGCACAATGACGGAAGAGATGGCGAGGCTGGAGGCACAAAACGCGCAGCTCCAAAAGCAAGTGGCCGATCTTCGTCGCGAGCTGGAGGGGATGCGCCGTCAACCACCTGCTGCGCCGGCCGACAAGGATCTGCGCGAGCTATTAGCCGAGGTCTCTCGCTCAAATATAGAGACACTCGGCAATATGCTAAACGCGAGACTTGCCGGCCTGGAGGACCGACTATTGCCGGCCCCGAGACTAAGGCCACCGCTGGCAGCGGACAGTGCCGACATTGTCGTCGGTGCTCCATCTGCAGCGGCACTGAAGAAGAAGGCGCCAAAAACAAAAAAGGCGCCCACTCACGTGGAAGTGGCGGCACCGAGTGCGGCAGCCTCTAAAGAGGCACCACCCGCACCGGCCCCGCCAAAGGCCCCTAAGCCCAAGAAAAAGAGGAAAAGTAAGCGGCAATCAATGGCCGCTCAGGAGGCGGCGCAAGGGGGGGAGACCAATAACCCCTCCCCCGCCGAGGCCCCGTGGACTAATGTCCAGCGCAAGGCCAAGAAGAAGAAGAAGGGGGTGGCTACTCCACCCAAAGCCGCCCCTACGAAGAAGAAGGCGAGACTGCGCGCCCCCGTCACTGCGGCCGTTACCCTCACTCTAGAGGAAAAGGCTGCGGAGAGGGGGGTCACGTACGCCACGCTGCTGAAGGAGGCCAGGGCGAAAGTCGATCTTGGGGAGTTTGACATCCCCAAGCTCGGCTTCCGCCTTGCAGAAACTGGCGCGCGCGTGCTCACCATCGACGGTAAGCGGGCGCAGGAGAAGGCGGACGCCTTTGCTGCCAAGCTTAGGACCGTCCTCAGTCCGGAAGTTGTGAGAGTCGGCCGCCCGGTCAAATGCGCGGAGATGCGCGTCACCGGGCTGGACGACTCAGTGACGGCCGCCCAAGTCATCCTGGCGGCCTCACAAGAAGGAGATTGCCCGACCAGCTCCATCAGGTCGGGAAAAGTTGTAATGGGACCGAGAGGAGACGCATCCTTATGGATGAGCGTCCCCGTAGCGGCCGCAAAAAAGCTGCTCAGTTCTGGGCGGCTTCGCGTGGGCTGGGTCTCGGCGAAGGTGGTGCTGCTGGCCGCGAGGCCAAAGCGGTGCTACCGATGCCAGGACACCGGCCACGTCGCGGCGAAATGCCAGTCCTCGGTGGACCGCAGCCGGAGCTGTTTCCGTTGCGGGAAGCCGGGGCACAAGGCGGCAGAATGCGGAGCGGATCCGCACTGCTCGCTCTGTGAGGCCACTGGCAAGCAGGAGGTGGCACATGTGCTGGGGAGTGGTGGCTGCGTCTTCGCAAAGCCGCCCCCTGGCGCGAAAGGGAAGAGAAAAGCTCCCTCCAGGGCCCGGCTCAAGAGGCCGCAAGCTCAGGGTGCAAGGGCGGACGAACCCGCCCCCGCCGTTATGGAGGTAGAAGCGTAGGCCCGTGGGTGGTGATCGGGGGATCACCGCCCACAATATGGGCCCCGAGATGACAAGCTCCCCAATGCCCGGGGAGCTCTCGGAGAAGGAGCCGGTTGCGGCTATTGGAAGTGGGCCGGTTGCGGCACGCGCTGCGGGGTCGTGGAAGAATGCTTACGCGATTCCCACGGCCCCGTTAAAGGCGCTGAAGATGGGCATCGGGGGGTTTTAGACGGTAAGCCCCGGCGCACTCCACCTCGCGCCGGGGGAGTCCGTCATACCCCTGCTGCCCTCCCCCGGGGGCGGCGGGGGATACGTAACGTATTTCCCCCCGTCAAAAAAAAAAAAAAAAAAAAAAAAAAAAAAAAAAAAAAAAAAAAAAAAAAAAGGTTAGGTTAGGTTAGGTTAGGTTAGGTTAGGTTAGGTTAGGTTAGGTTAGGTTAGGTTAGGTTAGGTTGGGGCTCAGCCAGTTCGTCCTAGTTCGTGGCCCTGGGCAACGCTTGGGTGCGCCACCCCGTCTTTTGCGGGGTGAGGTACTCACGCGGCTGAAGGCTGGCACTATCTCTTTTCTTCACTATCTTTCACCATCTTTTTAATTAACTTTCTTGTGTTTTGCATCGTTTATTTTTTGGTTTTCTATTTTTCACCACCTTTTCTGTCATATCGTATCTATCTTTCCTTTATAATTTAACTCTTCTGATGGGGGAGCTCACCCCCGAAAAAAGAGACCGCGACCCGGGGTGTCGAAGTTCTAAGGATGGAAGGTCGCAATAGTTCAAATATTCTCCGGGTGGGTCCCAGCGATGGGGAATCCCACACCCCTGCTTCGGCGGGGGTCAGGTCCGCGTATACGGAGGGACCAACTACTGCGAGGGTTGTTGAGCAGGAGGTCATAGAGATGACGCAGAAAGAGACGGGCGTGATGACGCAACCAAGTCCGAAGCTGGCGCACCTTACCGCGCCGGCGGCGGAATTATTGACTGACGAAGACATTGACTTCAGTCAGCCGCAACCCAACGGGGTCGAGCGGCTACTGAAGTTAATGCAGAAAAAGAAGAAGCGGGGCGACCCAGACTTACCGCGCGTGCTTCTCACGCGCGACGTGATCTTGCCGCCCCCCAAATTACCTGACAGAGACAGCGAGGACTATCTCTCGGACTCCAGCTGCATGACTGACATGTCGCTGGATTCCGAGGGGTTGCCCGCACCCACCGGACGTACGACCCCCCTTAAGCGGCGGCTACTCCCGGACTGTGACGAAACGGCGCCATCCACCAGCAAAGGTGCGGTGCCGAAGGCAAAGAGAGGACGTGGCCGGCCACCATCAACCGGCCAATACGTCGGCCTGGCGAAGGCACAGGCAGAGCTCAACAGGGCGAAGGCGGAGGCCATCAGACTGGAGGCCGAAGCCGAGGTCGCTGATACAGCGCGGGCAGCAAGAGAAGCGCGAGTCTTTCTCCCTGCAAGCCCTACCTCTATCACCACCCCAGAGGAGACAAACGCTGCTATTGCAGCAAACGTAGAGAGGTCCCTAGAGACGATCTTGATGGTCGCATCCAGGTCCTCAAATTTGAAAGGAACATTCCAGCGGTTCCTCAAGGAGTCGGTCAGCACCATCAGAACGGCCGTCACCGAATTGAGGGGCCGCTGCGAATCAGACGAGCTGCGGGCCTTGGAAGCCCAAAACGCGCGGCTCCAACAGCAGGTCGACGCGATGCGGCGAGAGCTGGAGGAGTTGCGGCGCCAAGCGACCAAGCCTGCCGTTGACGACTTGCAGCAGATGTTGTCGGAGGTCTCGCGCTCTAATATCGAGACTTTCGGCAACATGCTGAATGCGAGGTTGGCCGGACTGGAAGATAGGCTCCTTCCGGAGCCAAGGAGGAGGCCACCGCTGGCGGCGGACAGTGCCACTGTGGGCACCACGCCAGCGACCGGAGGGACGCAGGCGCCGAAGCCCCAAAGGGTGACGGCGCCCACTTACGCAGATATGGCGGCACCGAGTGCACCGGCCCCCAAAAAGGCTCCGGCTGCTCCGGCCCCGCCCAAGACCAAAAAGAAAACGGCCAAAAAGAAGAAGCGGCCATCAACGGCCGCTCAAGAGACGGCGCAAGGGGGGGATAACACCAACCCCTCCCCAGCCGAGGCCCCGTGGACCAAGATAGGTCCACGCAAGGCCAAGAGAACGAAGAAGGGGGCGGCTACTTCAGCTAAAGTCGCCCCAAAAAAGAAGAAGAGAGCGAAGCTTCGCCCTCCAAGTACTGCGGCGGTCACCCTCACCCTGGCGGCGAGCGCTGCTGAAAGGGGGGTGACTTACGCGAAAGTGTTGAGTCAGGCTAGAGCGGCGATTGACCTGGGGGAACTCGGCATCCCCAGGCTCGGTTTCCGCCTGGCCGAGACTGGAGCGCGCGTCCTTACCATTGCTGGCGAGGGCGCGCAGGAGAAAGCGGACGCCTTCGCCTCGAGGCTGAGGTCCGTCCTGCCACCGGACGATGTCAAGGTCGCCCGCCCGGTTCTGTGCGCGGAGATCCGTGTCGCCGGGCTAGACGACTCAGTAGCGGTCGCCGACGTCATCCAGGCGGTCGCTACAGAAGGAGAGTGCTCGGCCGATGATATTCGGGCCGGCCAAATGACGGTGGGGCCACGCGGGGACGCTTCGTTGTGGATGCGTGTCCCGGTCGCGGCCGCCAAGAAGCTAACAAGCTCGGGGCGGCTGCGAGTTGGCTGGGTGTCGGCGAGAGTGGCGCTGCTGGCCGCGAGGCCTAAGCGCTGCTTCCGCTGCCAAGACACCGGTCACGTGGCGGCGAAGTGCCAGTGCCCGGTAGACCGCAGCCGGAGCTGTTTTCGCTGCGGGAAACCGGGGCACAAGGCAGCCGAGTGCAGGGAAGCGCCCAACTGCTTCCTGTGCGAGGCTGCCGGCAGGCCGGAGAAGGCGCATGTGTTGGGAGGAAGCGGCTGCGTCGCAAAGCCGCCTCCCGGCGCGAAGAGAAAGGCGCCGACCAAGAAGGCCCGGCTCAAAAAGCCCAAGGCCAACGGCGCAAGGGCGGCTTCGCCCGCCCGCGCCATGGAGTTGGACGCCTAGGCCCGTGGGTGGTGATCGGGGGATCACCGCCCGCACTATGGGCCCCGAGAAGGAAAGCTCCCCAATGCCCGGGGAGCTCTCGGAGAGGCAAGCGGCGGCATAACACCAGGCCGCCGCATTAGAAGGGAGCCGGATGCGGCACGCGCTGGGGGGTCGTGGAAGAATGCTTTCGCGATTCCCACGGCCCCTCCACTGGCGCTGAAGACGGGCATCGGGGTGTTTTAGTCGGTACACCCCGGTGCACTCCATCTCGCGCCGGGGGAGTCCGACATACCCCTGCTGCCCTCCCCCGGGGGCGGCGGGGGATTCGTAAAGAATTTCACCCCGTTAAAAAAAAAAAAAAAAAAAAAAAAAAAAAAAAAAAAAAAAAAAAAAAAAAAAAAAAAAAGGTTAGGTTAGGTTGGGGGCGATACCGGTTCCTCCACGTTGGTGTCCCTGGGCAACGCCTGGGTGCGCCACTCCGCTCTCTACACGGGGTGAGGTACTCAGGCGGCTGAACGCCGGTCTATTTCTATCTTTCACCACCATTTTAATAAATTACTCTTCCCTTGTATTGCTTATTTTATTTTCTCTGTCTTTTCACCGTCTTTTCTTTACTATCTTTCCTATTTTTGTTATCTCTTCTCTACCGTTTTGTGTGTTTGTGTGTGAAATTCTGCGAGTGTTTGTGTGACGGATGGACCCGTGGGTCCCTAACCCTAAGCTGGTGACGGCCGGTGACGGGGTGCATGGCGAGCAGGCGGCTACGCAACGAGGTCGTGGGGCAGAATCCCCCCTAACGGATCGGGTCAGACTCAGCCCATACGTGATCAAATATGGAAGGCAATAATGAAACTATTCCCCGGGTGGGTCCTCTTCGGAGGGAATCCCACACTCCCGCTTCGGCGGGGGGTCGCCCCACGTATACGGGGGGGGCACTTGTTGCTTTGGAGGAGAAGAAAAATGACTATGGCACTGTATTATCGGACCACGATGCGCATGACGATTATGAAATGACGACAGCAAGTGAGGATGAAGAGAGGGGATCGCGGGCGTCGACGCCCGCATCCAATGAAACGAGTCGGTTCTTCCATAAAGAGCCCGGCAGAGGAGCAGAACCTAATGTTAGCGGTAACACCACCACCGCCCTACCTCCGACGCCGCAGACTCGGCGCGACCAATTCCTGCGCAAAAGACCAGGAACACCGGACGAGGATTCAACAAAGGAGGGTGGTCTGCCAAACACCAAACGTGGTAGGGGCAGACCACCTACAACAGGACAATACGTCGGCATGCATAAGGCCAAGAAGGAGGCCCTGGCTAGAGAGCGGCAACTTGAGAAGGCCGAATTAGAGAGAGAAGCAACAGAGACGGCTGAGAGGATACTGACAACGCGTGGTTCACGGCTGTCGGAGTGCTCCTACGTATCTGAATGGAGCCTCGATAATGAGGTCAATACCGTTACGGCAAGCGCACTTGGCGCAACTATAACAGCAAACTTGGAGGACATTGCTAAAGTCGCCAAGAAGTCTAAAAACCTAAGCGGGCCGTTCGTCAAGATCTTGAACGACGCCGCAAGGTCAATCCAGGAGGTGTGTGCGACACTACTCCAGCGCACGAAGACGGAAGAAACGAGAGCTCTGGAAGCGGCGAATGCGCGCCTCACTAAGGAGCTCTCCGAGATGAGGGCAGAAGTAGCGGAGATGAGACGAGAACTGGCCAATGCCCGTCGCCAAGCAGCTCAACCACAGACAGTTTCCTCCACTCGGGAGCTGAATGTGGAAGAGCTTCTGCAGCGAGCCGTACAAGAGGCGGTGTCGGTTACAAGCGCCAGAATGGACGCTCGACTCGAATGTCTGGAGGCTCGGCTCTTACCGGAGCCTCGCCTGCGCCCGCCACTTGCGGCGGATAAGAAAAGAGAGCGCGTGGCCCTTGCTACAACATCTGCTGGGCCGTCACAAGAAGGAAGAGGGAGACCCGAGTTAGCGCCGGCGGTTACCACGCTAATGCCGCCGACGAACCCGGGTCCAAGTCGAAAGGAAAAGAAGAGGAAGACTCGACAGACTGCCGCTGCTGCGGAAGCGGCAAGCTCAAGACGTGACGCTGCAGAAGCAACGGCAGCGACGAGATCCCCTCCCACAGAAGAGTGGTCGAGGGTAGTGCGAAAGAAGGCGCAAAAGAAAATAGAAGAGCAGGGAAATCTAATGCGAAAGAAAGAGAAAAAGAAAAAGAGGAAACTACGCTCCCCCAAGTCTGCGGCTGTAGTCCTAACCCTACAGCCGGAGGCGGAGAAGCGCGGCATCAACTACAAGAGTGTGATGGAGGAGGCAAAGAAGCGTGTAGATCTGGCAGCTTTAGATATCCCGGCCGTGAAATACAGGCTGGCCGTCACTGGGGCTCGTATATATGAAGTCTCAGGTGACGCCAGCAGAGAGAAGGCGGATGCCTTGGCCAGTAAACTGAAGGAGGTCCTGGGGGAAGAAAACGTGCGTGTTTCCCGACCTCAAAAATGTGTCGAGTTACGGGTGACCGGCCTGGACGACTCTGCCACCGCAACCGAAATTGCGGAGGCCATAGCAAGACCGGGCAACTGCTTGCCCAGCGATATCAGGGTCGGAGAGATTCGCCGCGATCGGAAAGGGCGTGGCACAGCCTGGCTGAAGTGTCCTGTCGAGGCAGCCAAAAGAGTCACGTCACCGAACACCAAGGTGTACGTAGGGTGGACTGTGGTGCGCGTAGCCCTTCTGAACGCGCGCCCAATGCGGTGCTACCGCTGCCACGAGACAGGACACACACGGGCGACCTGCACCTGTGAGATCAACCGCGGCGAGCTATGCTTCCGCTGCGGACAACCAGGACACCTCTCTGCGCAATGCAAAAACGCACCACATTGTGCGTTATGCGCAGAAAAGGGAAAGCCCGCAGACCACAGTGTTGGAAGCAAAATCTGTGGAAAATCGGCACCGAGAACGAAGAGCTCTAAAAAGAGCAATACGCCTCAGATACCTGTCACACCATCCACGGCGGGTACTGGAGCTGGAGAGGCCCCGATGGACGCACAATAACGGCGTCCCATCGTTTCTTGCAGGGTAATCTCAACCACTGCGCCCAAGCACAGGACCTTCTTGTTCTGTCTATGGCGCAGTGGTCGATCGATTTTGCCATTGTGTCGGAGCCGTACCGTGTCCTTCCCAGAACGGACTGGGTTGGAGACGCGGACTCATTGGTTTGCGTGATCTTCGGCCCCAAAATCTTGCCTCCATCTCCGGGAGTCACGACAAGGGGCCATGGTTTTGTCGCCGTCAATACAGGGGCACTCATCTTGGTGGGTGTATATTTCTCCCCTAATAGGCCTCTAGCCGAATTCGAGGCATTTCTTCTACGGCTTACCGCCCTCATAGGCGGAGCGGATCGTCCTGTGGTCGTCGCCGGGGACTTCAATGCGAAGTCAACGCTTTGGGGCTCTCCGGCGACGGACGTCAGGGGTCACGCTGTTGCCGAATGGATGGCATCTGCAGGGCTCGTGCTGGTCAATCGAGGTGACACCAGCACCTGCGTCCGACAACATGGCGAGTCAATCGTAGACCTGACTCTGGCCAGCGCGGGTCTTGCGCAGCGTATAATCGAGTGGCAGGTGGTCTCCACTGTGGAAACCCTCTCGGACCACAGATATATACGCTTTGACGTATCTGCTCTTGCGTCAGAGCTAGGCCGCACAACAACATCTCGTGCTGGGCCAAAGTGGTCCCTGAACAGAATGGACAAGGAAATGCTGCTCGAGGCCGCAATCGTCGCATCCTGGGCGCCTCTTCCCTCTGAAGACGTCGAAGAGTGTGCAGACTGGCTAAATGAGGCAATGCAAAACGTTTGCGATGCCTCGATGCCCCGCGTCGGACCCTATAAGCCGCGTCGCCAGACATACTGGTGGCGCCCTGAAATACGAATACTTCGGCGGGAATGTGTGGCGGCTCGTCGTCGCTTTACCAGATACCGGCGAAGACGAAACAGAGAACAGGAAGAGGAGGACAACATCTACCAGGCCTACCGTTTGGCGCGCCATGCCCTGCGAGACAGCATTAAGCAAGCTAAAGCCGAAGCCTGGGAAGAGTGGCTCGCGACTCTGGAGCGAGATCCGTGGGGTAGGCCCTACAAATGGGTGAGGCAAAAGCTTCGCCCAGCCGCCCCGCCTCTCACCCAGAATCTCGACCCAGAGTTGCGCCAAACCATCGTAACAACCCTATTTCCGCACAGGGCTGACTGGTCTCCTCCTACAATGGCTCCGCCTACAGAGGACCTTGATGAAGGTGAAGAGGTGCCTCCAGTATCACCCGCGGAGCTGGCAGCAGCTGTAATTAAAATGGGCCTCAAGAACACGGCCCCCGGCCTGGATGGTGTGCCGGGGCGAGCATGGGCACTGGCTATGAAACAACTTGAGCCACGGGTACTCGCCGCTTTGACCAGCTGCTTGGTCCAGGGCAGAGTACCCCGTCGATGGAAAACGGGGAAGTTGGTTCTGCTGCGTAAGAACGGGCGACCAGCAGAACAACCGTCGGCCTACAGACCCATCGTTCTGTTAGACGAGGTCTGTAAAATCCTGGAGCGAATAGTCGCGGCGCGCATCACACAACACCTCGATCGCGTCGGGCCGAACCTAAACAGCAACCAGTTCGGCTTTCGTGCTGGACGATCGACGATCGGAGCGATCGCGTACCTGCGCGACATAGTCGAGGAGACCACGGCTCAGGGTGGGGTAGTTCTGGCGGTGTCATTAGACATCTCCAACGCTTTTAACTCCTTGCCCTGGGCGACAATCAAAGAAGGCTTAAGATACCACGGAGTGCCAAAGTATCTACGTGAGGTCATCGGCGACTACCTCTCTGCTCGCTCGGTGCAATATCCAACGCAAAACGGATGGGAGGAGCAGGAGGTCGTGTGCGGTGTCCCTCAGGGGTCGGCTCTCGGGCCACTCTTGTGGGACATCGGGTACGACTGGGTGCTCCGAGGTGCCTTTCTCCCTGGAACAGACGCGGCCTGTTACGCCGACGACACGCTAGCCGTCGCGCGTGGACAAACCCACAGAGAAGCGGTAGTACGCGCGACTGCAGTGGTCGCACAGATTGTACATAGAATTCGTGCGTTGGGCTTAACAGTAGCCTTAGAGAAGTCGGAGGCCATTATCTTCCACGGGCCAAGGAACGCACCCCCACCAGGGACGAGCATCATGGTGGGTGGCACCAGAATAGAGGTCAGACCAACTATGACCTACCTCGGCCTCGTGCTTGACAGTCGCTGGTCGTTCAAGGACCATTTCCAGAAGCTGTCCATAAAGACCACGAAAGCTGCTGGAGCGTTGGCAGGGCTCCTCCCAAACCTTGGGGGTCCGAGCCTCGGTTGTCGCCGTCTTTACCTGGGAGTAGTACAATCTATGGCGATGTACGGCGCACCGATCTGGGCAGCAAATCTGCAGAATGAAAACCGCATGGTGCTCGGGAGAATACAGCGGATCCTAGCCATCCGAGT
The DNA here is from genome assembly GCA_963565745.1 of Phengaris arion. Taxonomy (NCBI): domain Eukaryota; kingdom Metazoa; phylum Arthropoda; class Insecta; order Lepidoptera; family Lycaenidae; genus Phengaris; species Phengaris arion. The sequence continues at coordinate 69,448 of CAUXEY010000004.1, forward strand.
CGTGCGTGGCTACCGCACCGTTTCTAGGGATGCGGCGTGCGCACTGGCAGGCAGTTTGCCCTGGGATCTGGAGGCCGCATTACTGGCCGAAGTGTTCTGGCACTGTCAAACAGAACGAGACGCGGGACACAACCCACCACCCGACATCATCCGGGGGTGGCGTAACAGCGCCAGAGAACGGGCGCTCGAACTTTGGACTGAGAGACTGGAACGACCGCAAGTCAGCGTTAATCTACTGACAGCCATTCGACCTGTTTTGGCGGAGTGGGTCGGCAGGAAGACCGGCGCGCTGTCCTTCCATCTCACACAGGTGCTGACCGGGCATGGCTGCTTTGGCCGATATCTGTGTGAGATAGTAAAACGAGAGGAGACCACGGCATGTCATCACTGCAACGATGGAAATGACACGGCCGAACACACGATTATGACATGTCCCGCATGGGACACACAACGCTCGGAATTGACAAACAATATCGGACATGACATCACGCTCCCAGCAATATTTCGCACGTTGCTGGAGAGCGAACAGAAGTGGCAAGCGGTGGAGACCTTCGCACAACAAGTGGTCTCTGCCAAAGAGGAGGCTGAGCGCATTAGAGAGCAGGAGACGCTCGACCCCCGACGTAGGCCGAGACGAAGACGTAGGATCCAACATGATCCCAACGTCCCGCCTTAGCTGGGGAACTCGGAGCGGCGGCGTGGGGACGCCGTCGTTCATTGCACCGAGTCTCCGAGCCGGTTGCGATGCGCATCGTACTCCTGCGCATCGCGAACCAAGAGAGGATGGCCTAGGCAAGCCCCAAAGGGGCCTCTGTTCGGCCTAGGGGGTAAATAAAAACCCCCCAAGACGGGCCTGCTAGAACCCACACAGCAGGCGAGCCGTCGGCGGAGTCGCGGATGTTTTATAAATAGTCCCCGTGGCTCCGTCAATGGCGGTACTGATGGAGTACCGCCGAGTTTTTAGTGGGTAGAGGCTGCTTCCACTTACCATCTTTCGGAGGCAGCGAGTCCCACATACCCGCGGCAGGAATCCCCATCCCCCGCGGGATGCGGAAGAGCATTTTCTCGGCGTTAAAAAAAAAAAAAAAAAAAAAAAAAAAGGTTAGGTTAGGTTAGGTTGGGGGCGATACCGGTTCCTCCTCGTTGGTGTCCCTGGGCAACACCTGAGTGCGCCGCTCCGCCCTTTACACGGTTTGAGGCACTCAGGTGGCTGAACGCCGGTCTATCACTATTTTCACCACTATTTAATAGACTACTCTTCCCTTGATATACTTATTTTATTTTCTCTGTTTTTTCACCGTCTTTTCTTTTCTATCCTTCCTATTTTTTGTTACTCTTCTCTACCATTTTGGGTGTTTGTGTGTGAAATTCTGCGAGTGTTTGTGTGACGGATGGACCCGTGGGTCCCTAACCCCAAGCTGGTGGCGGCCGGTGAAGGGGTGCATGGCGAGCAGGTGGCTACGCAATTAGGTCGTGGGGCAGAATCCCCCCTAACGGATCGGGTCAGACTCAGCCCATACCTGATCAAATATGGAAAGCAATAATAAAACTATTCCCCGGGTGGGTCCTCTTACGAGGGAATCCCACACTCCCGCTTCGGCGGGGGGTCGCCCCACGTATACGGGGGGGGCACTTGTTGCTTTGGAGGAGAATGAAAAAGATCACGGCTACGTATTATCGGACACTGATAGGCATGACGACATGGAAATGATGACGGCAAGTGAAGACGAGGAGAGAGGATCGCGGGCGACAACGCCTACATCCAATAGATCGAGTCGGTTCTTCCATAAAGAACCAGGCAAAGGAGCAGAACCTAGTACTAGCGGAAACAACACCACCGCTCCACTTCCAATGCCAGAGACAAAACGTGACCAATTCCTGCGCAAAAGACCAGGAACACCGGACGTGGACCCAGCTAAGGGCGATCTGACTGTCACCAAACGCGGTAGGGGCAGACCCCCAACTACAGGAGAATACGTTGGCGTATACAAGGCCAAGAAGGCGGCTTTGGACATTGAGCGTGAGCTTCAGAAGGCTGTATATGAGAGGGAAGCGGCTGAAATTGCTAGGGAGGTTTTGACGCCACGCAGTACGCGACTGTCAGAGTGCTCCGCAATATCGGACTGGAGCCTTAATAATGAGGAGATGGAGACGGCAAGCGCAATTGGTGCGTCCATTACATCGAGCCTGGAGGCTATAACAAAAGTGGCAACAAAATCAAAGAATTTGAGTGGACCGTTCGTTAAGATTCTTAAAGAGTCGACGAAAACAATACAGGAGGCGTGCGCGACACTACTCCATAGAACTAAGACTGATGAGACGAGAGCTCTGGAAAAGGCGAACGCACGCCTCACAAAGGAACTTGCTGAGATGAGAGCAGAAGTAGCGGAGATAAGGCGCGAACTTGCCAATGCTCATATGCAGACAGCTAAACTACAGACAGTTCCCTCCATTCGGGAGCTGAATGTGGAAGAGCTTCTACAGCGAGCTGTACAAGAGGCGGTATCTGTTTCAAGCGCCAGAATGGACGCTCGGCTCGAGTGCTTAGAAGCCCGGCTTCTGCCGGAACCCCGGCTGCGCCCGCCCCTTGCGGCGGATAGGAAAAGTGTTAGTGCGGCCCCTGCAATAACATCCGCAGGGCCGTCACAAGATAAAGGAGGAAGACCCGGGTCAATGCCGATGGTCACCACGCTAATGCCACCGACGAACCCGGGCCCAAAACAGAAAAAGAGGAAGACCCGTCAGACTGCTGCTGCTGCTGAGGTGGCAAGCTCAAAGCGTGACGCTCCAGAAACAACAGCGACGACGAGACCCCCTCCCACAGAAGAGTGGGCGACAGTGGTGAAGAGAAAGGTGCATAAGAAAGTAGAAGAGACGAGGGGTCAAGTGCCAAAAGAAAAGAAAAAGAACAAGAGGAAACTGCGCACACCCAAGTCCGCGGCTGTAGTCCTCACCCTACAGCCGGGGGCGGAGGAGCGCGGCGTAAATTATAAGAATGTGATGGAAGAAGCTAAGAAGCGTGTGGATCTGGCTGCCTTAGACATTCCGGCGGTAAAGTATAGGCTGGCCGTCACGGGGGCTCGCATATACGAGGTGTCAGGCGACTCCAGCAGAGAGAAAGCGGACGCCCTAGCCAGTAAGCTCAAAGAGGTCCTGGGGGAAGAAAACGTGCGGATTTCTCGGCCTCAAAAATGCGTCGAATTACGAATGACCGGCCTCGACGACTCCGCCACTGCAAATGAAATTGCGGAGGCTGTCGCCAGACCAGGCAATTGCTTGCCCAATGACATCAGGGTCGGAGAGATTCGCCGCGACCGGAGAGGACGTGGCACCGCCTGGCTGAAGTGTCCTGTTGAGGCGGCCAAGAGGATAACGGCACCAAACACCAAGGTGTACGTAGGGTGGACTGTGGTGCGTGTGAAGCTTTTGTCGACGCGCCCTATGCGGTGCTACCGCTGCCACGAGACGGGGCATACGCGGGCTACCTGCACCCGCGAGACCGACCGCGGAGAACTATGCTTCCGCTGCGGTCAATCAGGACACTCTTCTGCACAGTGCAAAAACGCGCCACATTGCGCGTTATGTGCAGAAAAGGGAAAGCCAGCGGACCACAGCGTCGGAAGCAAGACCTGTGGTAAATCGGCACCGAGAACGAAAAACTCAAAAAAGAGCAATAAGCCTCAGATACCTGCCACAACATCTACGGCGGGTACTGGAGCTGGAGAGGCCCCGATGGATGCGCAATAACGGCGTCCCATCGTTTTCTGCAGAGTAATCTCAACCACTGCGCCCAAGCACAAGATCTTTTGGTTTTGTCCATGGCGCAGTGGTCGATCGATTTCGCCGTCGTGTCAGAGCCGTACCGCATCCTACCCCGGACTGACTGGGTCGGAGACGCGGATTCTTTGGTCTGTTTGATCCTTGGCCCCAGAATCCTTCCTCCATCTTCGGGAGGCGCGACAAGAGGTCATGGTTTTGTTGCCGTCAACACAGGGGCACTCATCGTGGTGGGTGTGTACTTCTCCCCTAATAGGTCTCTAGATGAATTCGAGGCTTTCTTGTTGCGGCTTACCGCTGTCATGGGCGGAGCGGATCGTCCTGTGGTCGTCGCCGGGGACTTTAATGCAAAGTCAACACTCTGGGGTTCTCCGGCGACAGACGCCAGGGGTCACGCAGTCGCTGAGTGGATGGCGTCTGTTGGACTTGTGCTGGTCAACCAAGGTGCAGTCAGTACCTGCGTCCGACAACATGGCGAGTCGATTGTAGACCTGACTCTGGCCAGCGCGGGTCTGGCGCAACGTATCAAAGAGTGGCAAGTTGTAGAGAGTGTGGAAACCCTTTCGGACCACAGATATATAAGATTCGACGTATATCCTCTCGTGTCGGAACTGGGCCGCACAACATCACCTCGTGTTGGTCCAAAGTGGTCCCTGAGGGGTTTGGACAGGGACGTACTACTCGAAGCAGCGATTGTCGCGTCCTGGGCGCCTCTTCCCTCAGACGACGTCGAAGAGTGCGCAGACTGGCTGAACGAGGCAATGCAAAGTGTCTGCGATGCATCCATGCCCCGTGTCGGACCCTATAAACCGCGTCGTCAGACATACTGGTGGCGCCCAGAAATCCGGAGGCTTCGGTGGGAGTGTGTGGCGGCCCGTCGTTGCTACACTCGATACCGGCGAAGACGGAATAGAGATCAGGAAGAGGAGGATAATATCTACCAAGCCTACCGCACGGCACGCCACGCCCTGCGAGACAGCATAAGGCAAGCTAAAGCCGAAGCTTGGGAAGAGTGGCTCGCGACTCTGGAGCGAGATCCGTGGGGTAGGCCCTACAAGTGGGTGAGGCAAAAGCTTCGCCCTGCCACCCCCCCTCTCACTCAGAATCTCGACCCAGAGCTGCGTCAAATAGTGGTGTCGACCCTATTTCCATCCAGGGCCGACTTTTCACCTCCAATAATGGCTCCGCCAATTGAAGACCCTGACGAAGAAGATGTGCCGCCAGTAACGTCTGCGGAGCTAGCGACAGCCGTAATTAAGATGGGCCTCAAGAACACGGCCCCCGGCCTAGACGGTGTGCCGGGACGAGCATGGGTACTGGCCATGAAACAGCTGGAGCCACAGGTACTCGCCGCTTTGACCAATTGCCTGGTCCAGGGAAGAGTACCTCGAAGATGGAAAACGGGGAAGTTGGTTCTTCTGCGTAAGAACGGGCGACCAGCAGAACAACCGTCGGCCTACAGACCCATCGTTCTATTAGATGAGGTCTGTAAAATCTTGGAGCGAATAATCGCGGCGCGCATCACACAACACCTTGAGCGCGTCGGGCCGAACCTAAACGGCAATCAGTTTGGTTTTCGTGCGGGCCGGTCGACGATCGGAGCGATTGCGTACCTACGCGACATAATTGAAGAGGCCACGGCCCAGGGTAGGGTGGTTTTGGCGGTGTCATTAGACATTTCCAACGCTTTTAACTCCTTGCCCTGGGCGACAATCAAAGAAGGATTAAGATACCATGGAGCACCAAGGTATCTACGCAACGTTATTGGTGACTACCTCTCTGCTCGCTCAGTGCAATACCCGACGCAGGACGGATGGGAGGAGCGGGAGGTCGTGTGCGGTGTACCTCAGGGGTCGGCTCTTGGACCTCTCTTGTGGGACATCGGGTACGACTGGGTGCTCCGTGGTGCCTTTCTAAACGGGACAGATGCGGTCTGTTACGCCGACGACACGCTGGTCGTCGCGAGTGGACAAACACACCGAGAAGCGGTAGTACGCGCGACGGCAGTGGTCGCACAGATCGTGCATCGAATTCGCGCTTTGGGACTAACAGTAGCCCTGGAGAAGTCAGAGGCCATAATCTTCCACGGGCCGAGGAACACACCCCCACTAGGCATCAGCATCATGGTGGGTGGCACGAGAATAGATGTCAGACCATCCATGACATACCTCGGACTCGTGCTTGACAGCCGTTGGTCATTTAAGGACCATTTCCGGAAGCTGTCTGATAAAGTGACGAAAGCTGCCGGAGCGTTGGCAGGGCTCCTCCCAAACCTTGGGGGTCCGAGCCTCGGCTGTCGCCGTCTCTACCTAGGAGTAATACAGTCCATGGTGATGTACGGCGCGCCGATCTGGGCAGCAAATCTGCAGACCGTAAACCGTAAGGTGCTCGGGAGGCTGCAGAGAATCCTGGCCATTCGAGTTGTGCGCGGTTACCGAACCGTGTCTAAGGATGCGGCGTGCGCGCTCGCGGGCAGTGTGCCCTGGGATTTGGAGGCCACATCGCTGGCCGAGGTGTTCTGGCACTGCCAGTCAGAAAGAGACGAGGGACACCACCCACCGCCCGACATTATCCGGGGGTGGAGAAACAGCGCCAGGGAGCATGCGCTCGAACAATGGACAGAAAGACTGGGGGAGCCGCAAGTCAGTGTCGACCTACTGACAGCCATTCGACCCGTTCTAAAAGAATGGGTAAGTAGGAAGACCGGCGCGCTATCCTTCCATCTTACGCAGTTGCTGACCGGGCACGGTTGCTTTGGCTGGTACCTGTGTGAGATGGTAAAACGTGAAGAGACAACGGCCTGTCACCACTGCACTGAGGTGTGTGACACGGCCAAACACACGGTGATGACATGTCCCGCATGGGACACACAACGCTCGGAATTGACGAATTTACTCGGAAATGACCTAACGCTCCCGGCAATATTTCGGGCATTGCTGGAGAGCGAACAGAAGTGGCAAGCGGTGGAGACCTTCGCTCAACAGGTGGTCTCTGCCAAAGAGGAGGCTGAGCGTATTAGAGAGCAGGAGACGCTCGACCCCCGACGTAGGCCGAGACGAAGACGTAGGATCCAACATGATCCCAACGTCCCGCCTTAGCTGGGGAACTCGGAGCGGCGGCGTGGGGACGCCGTCGTTCATTGCACCGAGTCCCCGAGCCGGTTGCGATGCGCATCGTACTCCTGCGCATCGTGAACCAAGAGAGGATGGCCTAGGCAAGCCCCAAAGGGGCCTCTGTTCGGCCTAGGGGGTAAGTAAAAACCCCCCTAAGACGGGCCTGCTAGAACCCACACAGCAGGCGAGCCGTCGGCGGAGTCGCGGATGTTTTATAAATAGTCCCCGTGGCTCCGTCAATGGCGGTACTGACGGAGTACCGCCGAGTTTTTAGTGGGTAGAGGCTGCTTCCACTTACCATCTATCGGAAGCAGCGAGTCCCACATACCCGCGGCAGGAATCCCCATCCCCCGCGGGATGCGGAAGAGCATTTTCTCGGCGTAAAAAAAAAAAAAAAAAAAAAAAAAAAAAAAAAAAAAAAAAAAAAAAAAAAGGTTAGGTTAGGTTAGGTTAGGTTAGGTTGGGGGCACCGGTTCCTCCACGTTGGTGTCCCTGGGCAACGCCTGAGTGCGCCACTCCGCTCTCTACACGGGGTGAGGTACTCAGGCGGCTGAACGCCGGTCTATCTCTATCTTTTCACCACCTTTTTATAGTTTACTCTTCTTTTTGTATTATTTTATTTATTTTCTCTATGTTTCACCACCTTTTCTTTCTGTCTTTTCTCTTTTATTTACTCTTCTGTGCGTGTGTGTTAGGTTTTGCGTGATAGGGTTTTGTTTTGAATGGTGATGAATGGGCTTTTACGGCCCCTAATCCAAGGTTTGTGGTGCCCGGCCATGGGATGCATGGCGAGCAGGCGGTCTCGTCCCGAGGGCACTGGGGCAGAATCACCCCTTCTTGATCGGGCCAGAATCAGTCCAGAGATGACAAACATGGAGAGTCAGCATGCGGAAAATTCTCCCAGGGTGGGTCCCGGCGATGCCGGGGAATCCCACACTCCCGTTTCGGCGGGAGATAGGGCCATGTATACTGGGGGCCCCAAACATGCTCAGGCGGAAGGAATGGTGGCCGTTGAGACGGCGAGGGTAGAGAAGGGCGCGATGGCGCAAAACAGGCCGAGCCCGGCGCACCTAACCGCGTCGAGAACGGACCTTCTGACGGATGAGGAGGTGGATTTCTCGCAGCCGCAGCCTAATGGGGTGAAGCGGCTGTTGAGACTCCTCCAGCGGAAAAAAGAAAGGGGGGACACTGAAGGACTCGCGCGTGTCCAACTAGAGCGCGAGCTCAGGATCCCGTCCTCCGATGATGACGGAACAGACATGGCGCGTGTGCCTCGCGTATTGCTGCGCGACGTAATGGCCACGTTGCCCAAACCTGGACATGGACTTATGAGGGATAGCGACGACTATCTCTCCGACTCCTCGGTCCACAGCGCTATGTCGCTGGAGTCCGGGGAGTCCACCACCGGACTTGACAAACCTCTTAAGAGGAAAAACACGGACGAAGACACCGTACCGTCTCTTAGTAAAGAGGCGGTGCCTAAACCTAAGAAGGGACGCGGCCGGCCGCCTACGACCGGCCAGTATGTTGGTCTGGCTAAAGCTCAAGCCGAGCTGAACAGAGCCAAGGAGGAGGCGCTTCGACTTCAGGCCGAGGTCGAAGTAGCTGAGATGACGAGAGCGGCAAGGGAGACGCGAACATCACCCCGCGCAACCCCTGTCACAACTAGAGATGTCGAGTCGGAGCAGTCGAGCGCTGCCCTGGCCAAAACAGTGGAGACTTCACTGGAGGCCATCACAATGGTCGCCGTGAGGTCCTCTAACCTTAAAGGCACATTTCAAAAGTGCCTCAAGGAATCGGTGGCGGCCATCAAATCTGCTGTTGCCGAGATGAGAAGCCGCTCCACTACAGAAGATCTGGCGAGGTTGGAGGCCCAGAACTCACGCCTCCAAGAACAAGTGACGAGAATGGGCCGCGAACTCGAAGAGTTGCGCAGACGGGATAATAACACCCGCCCCGTACGAGAAGAAATGCGTGAGCTGTTGGCGGAGGTCTCCCGATCCAACATAGAGACCTTCGGCAACATGCTCAACGCCAGGCTGGCCGGTCTTGAGGATAGACTCTTGCCGGAGCCGCGGAGGAGACCACCGCTGGCGGCAGACGCTGTGAACACCTGTGTCAGCGCCCCGCCGGCGGCCACCGGAAGTAAAAAGGCGCCGCAGCCCAAAAAGGTGACGGCGCCTACATACGCGGAGATGGCTGGAACAAGTGCAGCGCCCCCCCAAGCGGCGCCGACTGCACCGGTCCAGCCAAAGGCTAAAAAGCCAAAAAAGGAGAAGCGGCCATCAATGGCCGCTCAGGAGGCGGCGCAAGGGGGGGTGAACACCAGCCCCTCCCTCGCCGAGGCCCCGTGGACCACAAAAGGCCCGCGCAAGGCTAAGAAGAAAGGGTCGGCTAAACCAGCCACAGCCGCCCCTAAAAAGAAGAAGACAAGGCTTCGCCCCCCCAAAACGGCAGCAGTAACCCTCACTTTAGAAGCGGGGGCTGCAGAAAGGGGGGTGACCTACGCGAAGGTGCTCAGCGAGGCCAGAGCGAGAATCGACCTGGGGGAACTCAATATCCCCAGGCTCGGTTTCCGCCTGGCCCAAACTGGTGCACGCCTCCTTTCCATCGAGGGAGAGGGGGCCGCTGAGAAGGCCGACGCATTTGCCGCGCGGCTCCGCGCAGTCTTGCGTCCCGAGGACGTCAAAGTCTCCCGTCCGGTGAAATGCGTCGAGATGCGAGTCACCGGATTGGACGACGCAACAACGGCCGCCGAAATCATCGAGGCGGCCGCCAGAGAAGGAAATTGCCCGGCCACCAACATCAGGTCGGGCAAAGTAGTAGTAAGTCCCAGAGGCACCAAATCCCTCTGGATGAGTGTTCCGATAGCAGCCGCCAAAAAGCTCACAAGCTCTGGGCGGCTGCAAATAGGCTGGGTCACGGCAAGGGTAGCACTGCTGGATGCGAGGCCTCGGCGGTGTTTCAAATGTCTAGACACCGGCCACCTTGCGAAGAAATGCACGTGCACGGTGGACCTCAGCGGAAATTGCTTCCGCTGTGGGAAGCCGGGGCACAAGGCGCCCGATTGTGTAGCGGCTCCGAATTGCCCGGTCTGCGAGGCCGCGAGCAAACCAAAGGAGCACGTGCTGGGGAGCAGCGGCTGTATAACAGCACCTAAGCCGCCCCCCGGCACGAAAAAGAAGCGGAAAGCTCCCACGAAGAAGGCTCGGCAGAAAAAGCCGGCCCGTGACGCAAGGGCGGATCAACCCGCTCCCGCCATGGAAGTAGTGATGGAAGCCTAGACCCGTGGGTGGCGGTCGGGGGACCGTCGCCCACACTATGGGTCCCGAGAGAAAAGCTCCCCAATGCCCGGGGGGCTCTCGGTGAGGCAGGCGGCGGCACACTATCTAGCCGCCGCAACAGAAGAGGGCCGGACGCGGCATGCGCTGCGGGGTCGTGGAGCTATGCTCACGCGATTCCCACGACCCCGCATTGGCGCAGAAGGAGGGCATCGCCAGGTTTTAGTGGGTAGACTCTGTGCCAACTCCACCCAGGCACAGAGGAGTCCCACATAACCCCGCGATGTCCCCCGAGCATCGCGGGGTATACGTAACGTATTTCCTGGCGTTAAAAAAAAAAAAAAAAAAAAAAAAAAAAAAAAAAAAAAAAAAAAAAAAAAAAAAAAAAAAAAAAAAAAAAAAAAAAAAAAAAAGGTTAGGTTAGGTTAGGTTGGGGGCGATACCGGTTCCTCCACGTTGGTGTCCCTGGGCAACGCCTGGGTGCGCCACTCCGCACTTTACACGGGGTGAGGTACTCAGGCGGCTGAACGCCGGTCTTTCTCTATCTTTCACCACCTTTTTATAGTTTACTCTTCTTTTGCATTGTTTTATTTATTTTCTATCTTTCAACACCTTTTCTTTTTCTATCTTTCCTTTTTCGTTTACTCTTCTGTGCGTGTGTGTTAGGTTTTGCGTGATAGGTTTTTCTTTGAATGGTGACGAATGGGCTTCTACGGACCCTAATCCAAGGTTTGTGGTGCCCGGCCATGGGATGCATGGCGAGCAGGCGGTCTCGTCCCGAGGGCACTGGGGCAGAATCACCCCTACTTGATCGGGCCAGAATCAGTCCAGAGATGACAAACATGGAGAGTCAGCATGCGGAAAATTCTCCCAGGGTGGGTCCCGGCGATGCCGGGGAATCCCACACTCCCGTTTCGGCGGGAGATAGGGCCATGTATACTGGGGGCCCCAAACATGCTCTGGCGGAAGGAATGGTGGCCGTTGAGACGGCGAGGGTAGATAAGGGCGCGATGGCGCAAAACAGGCCGAGCCCGGCGCACCTAACCGCGTCGAGAACGGACCTTCTGACGGATGAGGAGGTGGATTTCTCGCAGCCGCAGCCTAATGGAGTGAAGCGGCTGTTGAGACTCCTCCAAAGGAAAAAGGAAAGGGGGGACACTGAGGGACTCGCGCGCGTCCAGCTAGAGCGCGACCTCAGGATCCCGTCCTCTGATGATGACGGATCGGACATGGCGCGTGTGCCTCGCGTATTGCTGCGCGACGTAATGGCCACGCCGCCCAAACCTGGACCTAGATCTATGAGAGATAGCGACGACTATCTCTCCGACTCCTCGGTCTACAGCGCTATGTCGCTGGAGTCCGGGGAGTCCACTACCGGACTTGACAAACCTCTTAAGAGGAAAAACACGGACGACGACACCGTACCGTCTCTTAGTAAAGAGGCGGTGCCTAAACCTAAGAAGGGACGCGGCCGGCCGCCTACGACCGGCCAGTATGTTGGTCTGGCTAAAGCTCAAGCCGAGCTGAACAGAGCCAAGGAGGAGGCGCTTCGACTTCAGGCCGAGGTCGAGGTGGCTGAGATGACGAGAGCGGCAAGGGAGACGCGAACATCACCCCGCGCAACCCCTGTCACAACTGGAGATGTCGAGTCGGAGCAGTCGAGCGCTGCCCTGGCCAAAACAGTGGAGACTTCACTGGAGGCCATCACAATGGTCGCCGTGAGGTCCTCTAACCTTAAAGGCACATTTCAAAAGTGCCTTAAGGAATCGGTGGCGGCCATCAAATCTGCTGTCGCCGAGATGAGAAGTCGCTCCACTACAGAAGATCTGGCGAGGTTGGAGGCCCAGAACTCACGCCTCCAAGAACAAGTGACGAGAATGGGCCGCGAACTCGAAGAGTTGCGCAGACGGGATACTAACACCCGCCCCGTACGAGAAGAAATGCGTGAGCTGTTGGCGGAGGTCTCCCGATCCAACATACAGACCTTCGGCAACATGCTTAACGCCAGGCTGGCCGGTCTTGAGGATAGACTCTTGCCGGAGCCGCGTAGGAGACCTTCGCTGGCGGCAGACGCTGTGAACAGCTGTGTCAGCGCCCCGCCGGCGGCCACCGGAAGTAAAAAGGCGCCAAAGCCCAAAAAGGCGACGGCGCCCACATACGCGGAGATGGCTGGAACAAGTGCAGCGCCTTCACAAGCGGCGCCGACTGTACCGGCCCAGCCAAAGGCTAAAAAGCCAAAAAAGAAGAAGCGGCCATCAATGGCCGCTCAGGAGGCGGCGCAAGGGGGCATGAACACCAGCCCCTCCCCCGCCGAGGCCCCGTGGACCACAACAGGCCCGCGCAAGGCTAAGAAGAAAGGGGCGGCTAAACCAGCCACAGCCGCTCCTAAAAAGAAGAAGACAAGGCTTCGCCCCCCCAAAACGGCAGCAGTAACCCTAACTTTAGAAGCGGGGGCTGCAGAAAGGGGGGTGACCTACGCGAAGGTGCTCAGTGAGGCCAAAGCGAAAATCGACCTGGGGGAACTCAATATCCCCAGGCTCGGCTTCCGTCTAGTCCAAACTGGCGCACGCCTCCTCTCCATAGAGGGAGAGGGAGCTGCTGAGAAGGCCGAAGCCTTTGCCGCGCGGCTGCGTGCAGTCCTGCGCCCCGAGGACGTAAGAGTCTCCCGTCCGGTGAAATGCGTGGAAATGCGAGTCACCGGATTGGATGACGTAACAACGGCCGCCGAGATCGTCGAGGCGGCCGCCAAAGAAGGCAATTGCCCGGCCACCAACATCAGGTCGGGCAAAATCGTTGTAGGTCCCAGAGGCACCCGAAGCCTCTGGCTAAAAGTCCCGATAGCAGCCGCCAAAAAGCTCACCAGCACTGGGCGGCTGCAAATA
>CAUXEY010000004.1:85000-100000 GCA_963565745.1 Phengaris arion
ACTCTGAGGATATCGCTATTTAGACCCCAAGTAGCTCTTGCCGCTGATGCCAGCTTTTTATGTATGTTGATTGCTTTCCTTTTTATTTCTTCCACATGTTCTTTGAAGGTTAGCTTCTTGTCGATTGTCATTCCCAGCAGTCTGATACTTTCCGAGTAGTTCAGGTTCGTGCCGCAGAACTCCAATTTGGGCTTATCATATTTTAGCTTATTGGTTATGATCAGTGTTTGGGTCTTGTGAGCCGCAAATCGGAGCCTGTTTTCGCGTCCCCATACTTCCACTGTTTTTAGGGCTGTGTTTGCTGAGGTTTCTACTTCTGTGCTATTCTGTCCTGTGGCTATTATCAGCAAATCGTCCGCAAAGGCCTGCACGTGCGCGTCCAGATGTTCTGCAGCCTGCAAGAGGGGGTCCATGATGATGTTCCACATTAGTGGTCCTCCCACCGAACCTTGGATGCAACCCTTTTTGGCCTTTCTTTCTACTGTGTGTCCGGCGTAGGTTAGTGTGATGTGACGGTCTGACAGGTAATTGTACATTATTTTTAGATGGTATTTGTCTATTCCTTTTTTGTAGAGTTGTTCTTTCATTTTGGGCCACCATGCGTTGTCGAAGGCGCCTTCTATGTCCAAGGACACAACCACTACGATCTTTTTGTTTTTCACGGCCTGTCTTATCATTTCGACGGCGTCGTAGAGGGCGTCCTCGGTGCTTCTTTGTGGCATGAAGCCGTACTGTCTGGGGCTTATTTTTTGCTCTCTCCCAAGTTGCCACATTATTCTTGTACATAAGATCTTTTCCAGGATTTTTCCCATTATTGGTAGAAGTCCAATAGGTCTGTAGGCTTTAGGTGTGGTGTAGTTGTCTTTACCAGGCTTCCTGAGCACTACTATTTTGGCTATTTTCCAACTACGGGGAAAGCATCCTGTTCTGACGCATGCGTTGAAGATGGCTGCCATTACTTCTTTGTTTGTTCTGTATGCATGTTCACAGATGTCTGCTGTAAGGTTGTCGTCGCCAGGTGCCTTTTTTGGGTTCATTGATCTTATCGTTTGTTCTATTTCCGCTGTCGTAATTTGAAGGTGTTTTTCTTCGTCTTTGTCATGTTCTTCCAGTTTTGTCGTTAGGTTTTCTGTCATGATGCGTATTTGTCTGTGGTAGTTAGTGTCATAAGTCTCGTCATCGTCTGGGAAGAATGTCTTAGCTAGTAGGTGTGCTGATTCCTCAGCGTCGCATTCGTGGTCATTGTCAGTTAGTAATACGTCGTCTTTTGTTTTATTTGTTATTTTGAGTACTCTATATATTTTGTCCCAGATTGATTCTTTTTCTTGAGTAGTACAAAAGGTTTTCCAGCTTTCGTTCTTTATATTATGTATCATTTCTTTGTATTCCTTTAATTCTCTTAGATATTCTTGTGTTGCGTGTTCTTTTCTTTTTGGGTTTGCCTTTTTTATTTTCCTTCTAAGCCTTTTTACCATTTGCTTTTTCTCTTTTAGTTCTTCTGTCCACCATTTTATTTGTCTTATTGTCTTGGGTTTTATTTTGGGAATCGTTTCGTCGCATGTTTGCTTTATTGTTTCTGTGTATTTGTCTACCATGTCATTCATTTCATGTTTGTCGTTTATATTGTCGATTCTGTTTATAGTTATTGATTTGTCTTTTAATCTTTTTTCCAGTGTCTCATTAAATTTGATCCAATTAGCTTTCTTTGTATTGTACTTTCTGGTTGTTGGTTGTATTTCTATTCCGTTGTTGCTTGTTTCGTCTTCCTTTCGTGTTTTTATTTTGTACGTTATTGCCCTGTGGTCCGAGGTGGTTATGAGATCTGGATCCACTCTCCAGTCAGTGACGAGTCCCAGCGTCGGTGTGGAGCAGCAGGTAATATCGACTATACTGGTATAGGGGATGCCTCTTCGTATTGTAAAGAATGTTGGGGTGTTACCGGTATTTAGTATTTCTAGGTCTTTGCTAGCTAGGTATTCGGCTAGGGTCTCTCCTCTTTTGTCTTCCGTGTTTTCTCCCCACCATTGGCTCTTCGAGTTTACATCCCCCCCCACCACCAGCAGGTTTGTATTCATGTCTTCAATTATATTGTCTAGTTGTTTTATCTGCTCCTCCACGTCGACATAGTCTTCCCAGTAAATTGAGATGATACCTATTTCTGTGTTTCCTGGGAGTGTTATTATGGCGCTGGCTATGTTTTCGTTCGTCCATTTTTCCTTGGTTGTTATCCTGACATTTGGGTCCAGTATAGCTAACGCTGCTTTCACGGGTTTTTCTCTGTTGGTGGTTTTCTGTATAGTTCTGTACCCACATGTCAGGGTACCTGTGGCTCCTACATAGGGTTCCTGCAGCATGACCACACTGTAGCCGCTAGAGGTTGTGCTGTGTAGTGCTTCCTGTGTTGCACTTAGGCCTCTTCCCAGGTTGATCTGAGCTATTTTTGTAGCTGTTGTTTTGCTTGTGTCCACTTTAGCAGTAGCTCACTCTGCTTCTTGCTATTCTGTCCCATCTCTTCCATGTGGGACATTCTGGTGAGTACGCTGGGTGAGGGGCTTCATTACAGTGGGTGCATTTGGGGGGGCCGTTCCTGCTTTTGCAGTCCCTAGTATCGTGTCCTTGGGCACAGTAGCCGCATTTTTGCTCCCCGTTACAATCTCTCGCAGTATGGCCGTAGCCCAGGCATCGGTAACATTGGAGAATAGGTGATTGGTCTCTCGCTGTAATTATTTGGTAGCCAATGTGGATTCTTTTGTCTACCAGCATGTTCCATGCCTGGGGAGTTACTTCCATTATGACATTTGTTACTTCCTTCGTTCTGCCTTTTGTTCTTCTGGTCACCTTTATCTCTTCTTCTTCTATTCCTTGCATCATTGCTCTGTTTTGTTTTATTATTGCTTTTGGGATTTCGGCGTTAGACAGGTCGTTTGCCATTCCTGGGAGTTTTATTAATGGGTTCTTGTTTTCCAGATGCGTTGTTTTCAATTGCTTAGCTGTGGAGTTTATCGTTGTTTCAAGTTTTTCTCTATCTTGTTCTGATTCGCACCCTATTATGACTTTCTGGCCCCTTGCTTTTCTCATTCTGTTTATTCCTATGCCCATCTCTACCGGGTCCACTTTTCCTTTTATTACTTTGATTAGGTCTTCACTTGTGTGTAGCGGTTCGGATGACTCAATTGCTAGGTTGTAGCTGGTTGTTGGTCTTTTGTATTTCAGCTTTTCTGCATATGTTGTGGTGTTTGGTGAGGTGCTTCCTTTTTCCGTTTCAGGTGGTGATTGGTCCTGGATGTATGGTGTTTTTATTTCTCTTTTCAGCTCTTCTACCGCTGCTCTTACTGGTGCGACTAGTTCTGCTGTTGTGTCTATCGAGTCGGCTATTGCTTTTTTCAGTTCCTGGATGTTCGAGGTAAGTCTTGTGTTTGTTTCTGTATTTTCCGGTTCATTAGGTTTCGACGTGTTTGATGATTGCATTTCTCTTTTTAGGTCTTCCACCGCTGCTCTTACCGGCGCTACGAGTTCTGCTGTCGTGTCAATTGAGTCTATTATTATTTTTTTCAGTTCCTTCATATTCGAGTTTATTGTTAGGTATGGTTCTCTAATTTCCTGTATGGTTTCGGTTATGTTTTTTAGTCCTTTGTCTAGGGTTTCTGTGCAGTTCATTTCCTGAGTGTTCACTTGGTTTGGTTGGATGCTACTTTGTTTTAGGTCTATAATCAATGTTTTGATTTCTGCTAACTCTCTACTGATGGCGGTCTTCGTTGTTTGGTCGTATTCGTGTTGTTGTTCTCTTTCTTCTGTATTTTTCGCAGACTCCGTAGACTCCTTCCCTAGATGGAGCAGGGGTAGGTTATCGTATTTGTTGCTGATTTCTGTTAGGTGTCGGCGCAGGGAGTCTAGTTGATTTGAGATAGCATTAGTGTTGGTGTTAAGTTTTCTAATTTCATTTTGGAGAGTATCCCATCGTCCTTTTTCATTCGTGTCTGGTTCTTTAGTTTCTTTTAGTTCTATTTCTATTCTTTTTAGGATTTCTCCTGCCTCCTCCACCTCTCTGAACGGACGTTGTGTCTCAAAGTGGAGCCATTTTCTGATGTTCTCTATCTCCTTTGCTGTTTCTTGCACTTCCATTCTTGTTTTGTTTATTTCTTCTGTAAGAGTTACTTTTAAGGTCTTCATTTCCTGTGTGTGTGCTCTTTCTACTCTTACCAGTTCGATGGCGTTACGGCTTCTCTCTTTCTCAAGATTAAATTTATGTCTGGATCGTGAGTCCGAGAGGGCCAGTACTGTTTCATACAGAGTCTGGATACATTCGAGAGTCGTGGCCTTGCATTCTCTCTTCATATTGCCGGCCTCCTCTAATGCAGATTTCGCCTTTTGGAGCATGTCGTTCGCCAATTTCGTAGCCTCATCCATGGCTACTCCTACGCCGCGCTTGCTGCGTGCTGGGAGGATGCTCAGTCTGCTATTATTGGTTATATTGGAGGCCGCTGAGGATCCCTCGTCGGAGTCGGCTATGCTCCTTGGTAATTCATTTTCCGTCATTAGGGGGTCTAGGTCCATTAGGTTGGTTGTTGGGCTCAGGAATTCCTCTGAGGTCTCGGACTCGCAGATGGATGCTTGGCGAATCTGTCCCTCCAGAAGTCTATCTCTGAGGCTCCGTTTTGTTTTGGTCGATCCTGTGGGGCTTCTCTGTTTCTTGTAAAGTTTTGACATCTTTATTGTTGGGTGTGTTCTGTTATGTAGTTGGTTTAGTTCTTTTTCTTTCAGGTTGTCTTCTATCCTTTGCTGCCCGCGCTGTGATTTTATTTGGCTTTTGTGTTTGTTCTTTCAGGTGGTGGTGGTGCGTCTGTCTGTCTGTACTTGGTCTTTTGTTTCGGGTTCCTTAGTTTTAGGTTCTTTTTCAGGTACGATGCGGTGGATGCGGCGGCTTCTTTCGGGTAAGTTGTTTTAATTTTTTTTTTTTTTTCGATTTTTATTTTTTATTTTTTATTTTTCCAGGTGTTGCTGGTGTCCAGGAGTACCAGCACTTCGGGTGTGGCGTACTCCACTTCTTCTGGTGCTGGGTCCCGAAAACCGCCACTCTCCGGCACTTCCAGGAGCCAGGAGGTTAGTTTCTCGTTTTCCAGGTGGAGGTGGACCTTGCAGGTGTTCGGCTTCCCCCCGTCCCGATTGCCCTTCCCGCGCTGGTATTGCTGGAAAAAACCGCGTGGCTCTAGGGTGCCTAGGAGCCGAGATATCGTGGGTTTTATTTTTCCAAGATGGCCGCCGTTTTATTTGCCTGGATTTTAGAATTTAAAATTCTCGGCCGTCCCTGGAGGTAATTGTGCCGAGTTTGGGCTCGTTTTTATCGGCTTTTTGTCCTCTGTCCGATGGTCCGGCTTGCCCCCCCAAATTCGTCCTTGATGGTCGTAGGCGTCCGATGTGGCTGTAATTCGCGGGGAGGACGGCTGGGGTGATGCCTTCTATGGCGGAGAAAACCGCGTCTTCACAGCTCTTCAGGGAGCCGAGATATGGCTACTTTTTTACGACGTTTGACAGTTGCCGAGCTGTCAATGTCAAAGTTTGAGGGCTTGTATCTCGGCAACTGTTCGTCGTAGAGGGGGGGTTCTTGGGCTTGCTGGTCTTGTTCTTTTCCCCTCTGTTCGAATTTGGCCTTATTTTTCCAAAAAATTTTTCCAAAATTTTTGTCTATTTTTGTATTTTGACCTGATGGGTCTGTTAGCCCGGCCTACCAGCTGCCGATATCCGCAGTCCGCGTCTTCCTATGACGTTTGCCGGCTGTGTTATCGGCGTTTAAAAATTTACAAAATGGCCGACAAACGTCAAAGTCGGGTTTCTTTTGCTCTTTACTCCCTCCCCGTAGGTGGTGGCGGATCGCGGTTTCCTTCTTTAGGGGGTTACCCTACCTTGTCCTTCCAACGATGGGGGAGTTTGGGGGGGTTCTGTTCCCCCCTTTTTTCGGCTGGTTCCTGCGCCTATCTGCTAGTCCTGGTCACGCCTTTTTTGGGGAGCCGTCGCACGCTGTCGTACCTCGCGCGGTTCGGGAGCTATAGGCGTTTAAATATTTACCAAGATGGCGGACAAAATGGCCGCCAGTCGTTTTTCCGCAATAACTCCCGTTCCGGTGGGCCTATCTGGTCGTGCGAGGTGTCTGCTGCTTCGTCCCACTGTCTGCTACCTGTTCCTGGTGCTCTTATCCCGGTCTCCCTTACCGTTCCCGTTTTATCCCGGTTTTTTAGTCTTTTCACCCTAACTCTGGTCCTATTCGTCCCAGATCTTCGGGGTTTGTGTCACCAGGTAGAGGGCGGCTTGCTCTATGGGCCTGGACTTACCAGTTCTTTGTGCAGCCTCTGGTTGGTTTGCAACTGCTCCTTTTCTCCAAAACTGGTTTTTTGGCCCTCCTGAAAAATTTCTGGGGGGGGGGACTTACCCTTTTTATTGGGGTGCGTAGGCGCTGGGGAGCAGCTAATTTAGCGCTAGTCAGAACCCACGCGTCTCCAATAGTTTCGCTGGGGTAGTCCACTAAAGTTTCTTTTTTTATATATGAATAACTCACCCCCCAGATGCGCAAAAATTTTTGTTTTTCTTGATTTGAGGTGTACTGGTAATTGGCCTTCCGTAACACTGCAATCCAATTGTCACAGGGCACTATTTCACTGACCTCGTGGTGACGCTTAAAATTAAAATCAAAGGTCATTGACACTTGCACTTGGTCTATAATTGTAATTTTTTGCACACACTTTAAGGTCACTTTCCTTCACAATGTCCACTAATTTTTTCCAAAATCCGTTAAAAGGGAGTTGAGTTATAGTCTTTTTAAGTTTTTAATTTTTTTCACTTTTAGTTTTTGTTCACTTTTTCCACTTTTTTTGATTTTTTAAGGCTGGAAAATATCACTACCGGATGGGCGGCGCCGAGACGCGTCTATCGGTACCTCACTTGTCGAAATCGGACTTGTTTTTCCCACTTTTTTCGATTTTTAAAGGAGGAGCGACGCGGAAAAGATGTTGCTCGGTCGGCAATCGGCGCGAAACTCGGTTAGGTTAGGTTAGGTTAGGTTAGGTTAGGTTAGGTTAGGTTAGGTTAGGTTAGGTTAGGTTAGGTTAGGTTAGGTTAGGTTAGGTTAGGTTAGGTTAGGTTAGGTTAGGTTAGGTTAGGTTAGGTTAGGTTAGGTTAGGTTAGGTTAGGTTAGGTTAGGTTAGGTTAGGTTAGGTTAGGTTAGGTTAGGTTAGGTTAGGTTAGGTTAGGTTAGGTTAGGTTAGGTTAGGTTAGGTTAGGTTAGGTTAGGTTAGGTTAGGTTAGGTTAGGTTAGGTTAGGTTAGGTTAGGTTAGGTTAGGTTAGGTTAGGTTAGGTTAGGTTAGGTTAGGTTAGGTTAGGTTAGGTTAGGTTAGGTTAGGTTAGGTTAGGTTAGGTTAGGTTAGGTTAGGTTAGGTTAGGTTAGGTTAGGTTAGGTTAGGTTAGGTTAGGTTAGGTTAGGTTAGGTTAGGTTAGGTTAGGTTAGGTTAGGTTAGGTTAGGTTAGGTTAGGTTAGGTTAGGTTAGGTTAGGTTAGGTTAGGTTAGGTTAGGTTAGGTTAGGTTAGGTTAGGTTAGGTTAGGTTAGGTTAGGTTAGGTTAGGTTAGGTTAGGTTAGGTTAGGTTAGGTTAGGTTAGGTTAGGTTAGGTTAGGTTAGGTTAGGTTAGGTTAGGTTAGGTTAGGTTAGGTTAGGTTAGGTTAGGTTAGGTTAGGTTAGGTTAGGTTAGGTTAGGTTAGGTTAGGTTAGGTTAGGTTAGGTTAGGTTAGGTTAGGTTAGGTTAGGTTAGGTTAGGTTAGGTTAGGTTAGGTTAGGTTAGGTTAGGTTAGGTTAGGTTAGGTTAGGTTAGGTTAGGTTAGGTTAGGTTAGGTTAGGTTAGGTTAGGTTAGTTTTTTTTTTTTTTTTTTTTTTTTTTTTTTTTTTTTTTTTTTTTTTTTTTTTTTTTTTTTTTTTTTTTTTTTTTTTTTTTTTTTTTTTTTTTTTTTTCTCTTGTTCCCCCTAACATAATCAGGGACAATTGTTTGCTTGTTTTGTGGTTAAATTTTTTGTTTTTTGTTATTACATTTCCATTTCTTGCTATCTTATTCTATATGTCTCTTATTACTTATTACATTTTTGTTCTTACATTTATATCTTTTAACATTCTTTTACATATTCTATTTTTATTTACATTTTTACTATTACATTTCCATTTCTTTGTTATCATAATCTGTATTTGTCTTATTGCTATTACATTTTTGTTCTTACATTTATTTATTTTAACATTAATTATCTACTTTACATCTTCTTTCTTTCTATTTGTTTGGTTTCTTTCTATTTCTTACATTTTGGCTTGCTTACTTTTGCTTACGTTTATACGTTTCTTTTACATTTCCTTTAACATTTTTCACCACATCAATTACTTACAGTTCATTATTATATTACAATTCCTTGCTTGCTTATACACTCTATTTACTACTTAATTTTATACATTTCCTTTACGTTCCTTTACATTTATCACTACATTAACGTTTACTACATTCATTTTAACTTCTATTTTTACATTACAATTTATTTCTGTTTCATGTGAATTTTCCTTTACATTGTTCCTTGTAACTCCTTATTATTGTAAATATTATCTTTCTATTTTATTATATATTATATATTATATATTATTGTAAATGTTCAATTTAGATTTATTTATTTCTGCTATTTCTTACTTACGTTTACATTCTATTATTTTTATTACAGTTTACAATTAATAATCAATCTTTGTATTATTTTGTCTACTTAATTTGGTTACATTGAATTATTTTCTACTTTTAATCTCTTTACTTCTTGTTTCGTGTTTACTATTATAGTCTACTTTTGCAGTTTCATTCTAATTTTATTTTAATTTAATTTAATTCTAAGTCCTACTGTTTTATGTTCAGGTCGGTGTGTCCGCCCCGGCTTTTATTGTGCTCAAAGTTTATTTCTACATAAACTTCTTACAACCCTTCGGGGCCCCGTGGCGCGCGCATGAGCCCACAGTGCCGGTTTCCGATGATTTTAAACTAGTTTCGTATGTGCTTATTTACTTTAGCTATATATGCTGCTTTATGTCACCATATAATCATATATATGCCAAGTGTTAATACGCAAGTCGAACTGTCCACTCGTCTATTTTTTGCATTGGTGTCTTAAAATACATTTTTTAAAGTACATCAATTGCTTTCGACGTTCATCAGGACTACTGCTCTTCGTCACTATAGGCGACTGTTGCGCGCGCCATGGCGTCCCACTTTTTCCGGACCGGGCACACCATGCTGAGTGCATTATGCTCTACATCCTTACTCCCTGCCCCAACACAATTTACACAACGCGGTTTACTGCCAGCCAGACGCTCTTCGCACCGAGACTGGTGATGTGCCCCGGAGCAATGACCGCACCTCACCTCGGCGGTAGTGCAGAATCGTCGCCCAT
This sequence comes from Phengaris arion, assembly GCA_963565745.1. Lineage (NCBI taxonomy): Eukaryota > Metazoa > Arthropoda > Insecta > Lepidoptera > Lycaenidae > Phengaris > Phengaris arion. The sequence goes on from CAUXEY010000004.1 coordinate 94,452, forward strand.
GCCCGTACCCTAGACAATTCGAACACTGTATTAGGGGGGACTGGTCGGCGACCCGCACACGCTGCATATCCATGTATAGATAGCCCGCCTTGGTGAAGCACGTCCACATCTCCGGTGACACGATCATCACCACGTGTTCGGTGCTATCATCCTTCCCTCTCCTCCTATATCTAACCTTCATCCTGTCCTTTTCCCCCCCCAGGATGTGCTCCATGAGGTGCTCATTTTGCGTTCTTATAGCATTATAAATGTCTTCATCCGTGTTCGACTTGAGCACCCCATACAGCACAACCTGCGGATCTTTATTTTCTATGCACTGTACTTCTAATTTTCCCCCACTTTTTTCTATTCTTTCCTTAACCCTGTCTCTATCTTTCTTGTTACTTAATCCTATGATAACTTTCCTATCTTTGCCTTTTCTAATCCTATCAATTTTTATTCCTTCCTTCTTTGCTTCTATAACCGCTCCTACTTCTGTCACTATCTCTGCACTTGTCATAATGTCTTCCCTGTCCGTCACTACTAGAGAGTGGAGGGTCAGGCGCTTCGGCTTCGGTGACGAGGTTTGGGTTTCCCCACTGCCACTGACCACACTCGCGTATGTCGCTGATTGAGGTCCCACCCAAGTCCTGGCCCCCCACTCTTCTAGTGCCTTGCTTAGGTTTTCCCTATTCTCTTTCCCTACTATCTGACTTGTTTGTTTTACTTCCTCAATCTTGCTACTTATTTCCCCTTTTAGACCCCTACATTCCCTTATCATTTCCTGATTTGTCCTACTTATTTCCTGAATTTCGACTCTTGTCTCCTGCCTAACTTCCTTACTTAATTCCCTTGCTCCTATAACCGCTTCTAGAATCCTATCGTTACTTTTCTTGTTTTCCTCTATCATATCCTCACCGTTTGTCCTAATAATATTTGTGATAGTTTCTTTTATACCATTCCTTGTCTGAGACCCTACCTCGTCTACATGTGCTTCGAGTTTGTCCATCCTATTGTTTATCAGAACTCTCAATTTTTCATACATCCCTGCCATTACTTCTCCACTATCACCCTCCTCGCTGTCACACTGAGTTTCTGAGTCCCTAGTATTTATATTTTCCCTTTTATTCTCATTTAAATTCATCGCTTTCACTGTGGCCTCTGTTATTTTTGCGAAGGAAGTTGCCAAACCAATCTTTAGTTCACTCTTCAAGTTTCTAGACTGGCCTAGCAAATCACCACCTTCCATGGTCGCGCGTAATATATCCTCCAGAAGGCTTTCCATATCGAATGCGGGGCCCTGATCTATTGCTACTGTGCTTCCTCTCTGGCTGTCCCCCCCAGTCCCCCTGCCTTCCATTGACCGTCGGGCTTTCGGGTTTCTGGGTTTGCCACTGTGTGGGGTGTGTACCATAGCCATCGCTTGGTTTATTTAATGTATTTATATTAATTAAAATTCAAAAGTATAGCTATAAAATGTAATTAATAAATGTGTGTATATTTGTATCTAAAGTGTTTATGTTATGCAGTGGTTAAAATGTAAAGTTATATATTATATGGGGGAACGCGTCAAGTGTAAATATGTAAAATAAAATATTTAATATTAAATATAATTATAAAATAGTCGTAGTAAGTTTATATTGTACTTAGAGTGACTCCAATAAGAGCCACTAGTCCAGTTGCGTGTCCTTAGCCTAACAACTGCACCAAAAATGATGCAGTTGGTCCTAGATTAGGGTCAAATATAAGTGTGGTTAGGTTAGGTTAGGTTAGGTTAGGTTAGGTTAGGTTAGGTTAGGTTAGGTTAGGTTAGGTTAGGTTAGGTTAGGTTAGGTTAGGTTAGGTTAGGTTAGGTTAGGTTAGGTTAGGTTAGGTTAGGTTAGGTTAGGTTAGGTTAGGTTAGGTTAGGTTAGGTTAGGTTAGGTTAGGTTAGGTTAGGTTAGGTTAGGTTAGGTTAGGTTAGGTTAGGTTAGGTTAGGTTAGGTTAGGTTAGGTTAGGTTAGGTTAGGTTAGGTTAGGTTAGGTTAGGTTAGGTTAGGTTAGGTTAGGTTAGGTTAGGTTAGGTTAGGTTAGGTTAGGTTAGGTTAGGTTAGGTTAGGTTAGGTTAGGTTAGGTTAGGTTAGGTTAGGTTAGGTTAGGTTAGGTTAGGTTAGGTTAGGTTAGGTTAGGTTAGGTTAGGTTAGGTTAGGTTAGGTTAGGTTAGGTTAGGTTAGGTTAGGTTAGGTTAGGTTAGGTTAGGTTAGGTTAGGTTAGGTTAGGTTAGGTTAGGTTAGGTTAGGTTAGGTTAGGTTAGGTTAGGTTAGGTTAGGTTAGGTTAGGTTAGGTTAGGTTAGGTTAGGTTAGGTTAGGTTAGGTTAGGTTAGGTTAGGTTAGGTTAGGTTAGGTTAGGTTAGGTTAGGTTAGGTTAGGTTAGGTTAGGTTAGGTTAGGTTAGGTTAGGTTAGGTTAGGTTAGGTTAGGTTAGGTTAGGTTAGGTTAGGTTAGGTTAGGTTAGGTTAGGTTAGGTTAGGTTAGGTTAGGTTAGGTTAGGTTAGGTTAGTTAGGTTAGGTTAGGTTAGGTTAGGTTAGGTTAGGTTAGGTTAGGTTAGGTTAGGTTAGGTTAGGTTAGGTTAGGTTAGGTTAGGTTAGGTTAGGTTAGGTTAGGTTAGGTTAGGTTAGGTTAGGTTAGGTTAGGTTAGGTTGGTTAGGTTAGGTTAGGTTAGGTTAGGTTAGGTTAGGTTAGGTTAGGTTAGGTTAGGTTAGGTTAGGTTAGGTTAGGTTAGGTTAGGTTAGGTTAGGTTAGGTTAGGTTAGGTTAGGTTAGGTTGGTAGGTTAGGTTAGGTTAGGTTAGGTTAGGTTAGGTTAGGTTAGGTTAGGTTAGGTTAGGTTAGGTTAGGTTAGGTTAGGTTAGGTTAGGTTAGGTTAGGTTAGGTTAGGTTAGGTTAGGTTAGGTTAGGTTAGGTTAGGTTAGGTTAGGTTAGGTTAGGTTAGGTTAGGTTAGGTTAGGTTAGGTTAGGTTAGGTTAGGTTAGGTTAGGTTAGGTTAGGTTAGGTTAGGTTAGGTTAGGTTAGGTTAGGTTAGGTTAGGTTAGGTTAGGTTAGGTTAGGTTAGGTTAGGTTAGGTTAGGTTAGGTTAGGTTAGGTTAGGTTAGGTTAGGTTAGGTTAGGTTAGGTTAGGTTAGGTTAGGTTAGGTTAGGTTAGGTTAGGTTAGGTTAGGTTAGGTTAGGTTAGGTTAGGTTAGGTTAGGTTAGGTTAGGTTAGGTTAGGTTAGGTTAGGTTAGGTTAGGTTAGGTTAGGTTAGGTTAGGTTAGGTTAGGTTAGGTTAGGTTAGGTTAGGTTAGGTTAGGTTAGGTTAGGTTAGTTAGGTTAGGTTAGGTTAGGTTAGGTTAGGTTAGGTTAGGTTAGGTTAGGTTAGGTTAGGTTAGGTTAGGTTAGGTTAGGTTAGGTTAGGTTAGGTTAGGTTAGGTTAGGTTAGGTTAGGTTAGGTTAGGTTAGGTTAGGTTAGGTTAGGTTAGGTTAGGTTAGGTTAGGTTAGGTTAGGTTAGGTTAGTTAGGTTAGGTTAGGTTAGGTTAGGTTAGGTTAGGTTAGGTTAGGTTAGGTTAGGTTAGGTTAGGTTAGGTTAGGTTAGGTTAGGTTAGGTTAGGTTAGGTTAGGTTAGGTTAGGTTAGGTTAGGTTAGGTTAGGTTAGGTTAGGTTAGGTTAGGTTAGGTTAGGTTAGGTTAGGTTAGGTTAGGTTAGGTTAGGTTAGGTTAGGTTAGGTTAGGTTAGGTTAGGTTAGGTTAGGTTAGGTTAGGTTAGGTTAGGTTAGGTTAGGTTAGGTTAGGTTAGGTTAGGTTAGGTTAGGTTAGGTTAGGTTAGGTTAGGTTAGGTTAGGTTAGGTTAGGTTAGGTTAGGTTAGGTTAGGTTAGGTTAGGTTAGGTTAGGTTAGGTTAGGTTAGGTTAGGTTAGGTTAGGTTAGGTTAGGTTAGGTTAGGTTAGGTTAGGTTAGGTTAGGTTAGTTAGGTTAGGTTAGGTTAGGTTAGGTTAGGTTAGGTTAGGTTAGGTTAGGTTAGGTTAGGTTAGGTTAGGTTAGGTTAGGTTAGGTTAGGTTAGGTTAGGTTAGGTTAGGTTAGGTTAGGTTAGGTTAGGTTAGGTTAGGTTAGGTTAGGTTAGGTTAGGTTAGGTTAGGTTAGGTTAGGTTAGGTTAGGTTAGGTTAGGTTAGGTTAGGTTAGGTTAGGTTAGTTAGGTTAGGTTAGGTTAGGTTAGGTTAGGTTAGGTTAGGTTAGGTTAGGTTAGGTTAGGTTAGGTTAGGTTAGGTTAGGTTAGGTTAGGTTAGGTTAGGTTAGGTTAGGTTAGGTTAGGTTAGGTTAGGTTAGGTTAGGTTAGGTTAGGTTAGGTTAGGTTAGGTTAGGTTAGGTTAGGTTAGGTTAGGTTAGGTTAGGTTAGGTTAGGTTAGGTTAGGTTAGGTTAGGTTAGGTTAGGTTAGGTTAGGTTAGGTTAGGTTAGGTTAGGTTAGGTTAGGTTAGGTTAGGTTAGGTTAGGTTAGGTTAGGTTAGGTTAGGTTAGGTTAGGTTAGGTTAGGTTAGGTTAGGTTAGGTTAGGTTAGGTTAGGTTAGGTTAGGTTAGGTTAGGTTAGGTTAGGTTAGGTTAGGTTAGGTTAGGTTAGGTTAGGTTAGGTTAGGTTAGGTTAGGTTAGGTTAGGTTAGGTTAGGTTAGGTTAGGTTAGGTTAGGTTAGGTTAGTTAGGTTAGGTTAGGTTAGGTTAGGTTAGGTTAGGTTAGGTTAGGTTAGGTTAGGTTAGGTTAGGTTAGGTTAGGTTAGGTTAGGTTAGGTTAGGTTAGGTTAGGTTAGGTTAGGTTAGGTTAGGTTAGGTTAGGTTAGGTTAGGTTAGGTTAGGTTAGGTTAGGTTAGGTTAGGTTAGGTTAGGTTAGGTTAGGTTAGGTTAGGTTAGGTTAGGTTAGGTTAGGTTAGGTTAGGTTAGGTTAGGTTAGGTTAGGTTAGGTTAGGTTAGGTTAGGTTAGGTTAGGTTAGGTTAGGTTAGGTTAGGTTAGGTTAGGTTAGGTTAGGTTAGGTTAGGTTAGGTTAGGTTAGGTTAGGTTAGGTTAGGTTAGGTTAGGTTAGGTTAGGTTAGGTTAGGTTAGGTTAGGTTAGGTTAGGTTAGGTTAGGTTAGGTTAGGTTAGGTTAGGTTAGGTTAGGTTAGGTTAGGTTAGGTTAGGTTAGGTTAGGTTAGGTTAGGTTAGGTTAGGTTAGGTTAGGTTAGGTTAGGTTAGGTTAGGTTAGGTTAGGTTAGGTTAGGTTAGGTTAGGTTAGGTTAGGTTAGGTTAGGTTAGGTTAGGTTAGGTTAGGTTAGGTTAGGTTAGGTTAGGTTAGGTTAGGTTAGGTTAGGTTAGGTTAGGTTAGGTTAGGTTAGGTTAGGTTAGGTTAGGTTAGGTTAGGTTAGGTTAGGTTAGGTTAGGTTAGGTTAGGTTAGGTTAGGTTAGGTTAGGTTAGGTTAGGTTAGGTTAGGTTAGGTTAGGTTAGGTTAGGTTAGGTTAGGTTAGGTTAGGTTAGGTTAGGTTAGGTTAGGTTAGGTTAGGTTAGGTTAGGTTAGGTTAGGTTAGGTTAGGTTAGG